>PVKU01010195.1:0-54326 GCA_004027475.1 Anoura caudifer
AGTCTATACAATAAGTGACGTTGGGAAAACTGGACAAGTACGTGTGAAAAAATGAAGCTAGACCACCTTCTTACACCAGATAGAAGAACAAACCCAAAATGGATTCAGGACAGAAATGTAAGACTTGAAACTATAAGCCTAGGCAATACCATAGGCAGTAAAACCTCTTATATCTCTCTTAGCAATATTTTTGTCCCTGATGTATCCCCCTGGGCAAGGGAAACAAAGAAAAAAGTAAACAAATGGGCCTACATGGAACCAAAAAGCTTTCGCGCAGAAAAGGGAACCACCCACAAAACAAAAGACACCCCCCTGAATGAGAGAAGATATTTGTCAGTGGTACATCCAATCAAAGGTCAATATCCAACATTGATAGGGAATTCACACAGCTGGCCACCAAAACAGTTAAATTCAATTAAACAATTCAATGAAAAAGATGGGCAGAGGACCTGAAGAGACCCCTCTTCCAAGAGGACACACAGATGGCCAGGAGACGTATGAAAACTTGCTCAGCATCACTAATCATCAGCGAGATGCAAGTTAAAACTGCAATGAGACATCACCTCACACCTGGCAGAGTGGACATCGTCAACAAGGCCATGAATGACCAGTGTTGGCGAGCGTGTGGAGAAAAGGGCCCCCTTGTTCACTGCGGATGGGAATGGATGGGCATGCAGGTGGGTGCGGCCACGGTGGTGAACAGGACGGATGGTCCTCAAAAAATTAAAAATAAAACACCTTTTGACCCGGAGATCCCGCTTCTGGGAATGTACCCAAAGAAACACCAAACAGTAATTTGAAATAATATTTGCACCCCCACGTTCAATGCAGCGTTATTTACAATCACCAAGATATGGAAGCGACAAAAACACCCATCGTAGACAAGTGGATAAAAAAGCCGTGGTACATGCATGCAATGGAGTATTGCTCGGCCACAAAAAGGAACAAAATCTTACCTTTTGCGGTGCACACGGGTGAGCCTAGAGGGTGTTACGCTCAGTGCAGCAAGTCAGACGGAGAAACGCAAACCCCATGTGACTTCACTCACAGGTGGAGCCCAGGGAACTAAATAAGCGAGCAAACAAAATTGCACCACCCACAGACCCCGAGAACAGACTGATGACCACAGAGGGGAGGCAGCCGGGGGCCTGGGGGCTGGGGGGCTGCCTGGGGGACAGAGGCGAAGGGATGGAGCAGGACGGACTGGCGGCCGAGGAAAAGGCACGGGGTTGCGACGTCCGGCACAGTGGACAATGTTGCAATGACTGTGTGCCGTGCCGGGCGGTCCCTGGGAACATCGGGGTCCTCAGACTGTGAGTCGTCGCCTGACCGGTCACCACCACGCGGCACACCTGACCCGGATGCGGAGCAATGCTGGGCATCAGCTGGGATTGAGAGTAGAAAGCACAGGCAGGGGGAACAGAACCAGGGAGGCCATTCCCCTCCGCGTTCACAGGCCTCGGAGAACATTCGAAGCATCGGAGAAGAGCTTAGGTATCAGAACCGAGAGAAACCTTAGGAGATGAACTGGCCTAACTTCCCCCCCCAATGCCTGTGTATGCACTTTAACGATCAGTGACAGCTCATCACTGATTCTCAGACGGTTGAATTCACGCTTGCAATAGCTGACCATCTACTTCCGGGTTCGAGAAGGAGGGAAGAATTTTTGTGGCGATGAGAAGGGAGAAGACGACTCAGGCCCTGCTGCCTAAGGCACCGATTGAAGACCCAGGCCCTCCTTCGGATTCGACGGTTGATTGCATCAGGATTCACTCAGAGCAGGTCCCTCGGCCCGTTGACATTTGGGGCCAGGTGGTGACCTGTCTGTCAGGTGGAAGGAGGCTGGCGCATCTCAGGGTGTTCAGACGCGCCCTGGCCTCCATCCCTAGATGCTGGTGGCCCTCCCGGTCCTAGCTGGGACAGCCACCCCTGCCTCCAGGCGTTCAGTCGGCTCCCGTGGGTGCCTCTCATCTCCGGGTGGCAGGCACTGACTCAGGGCACAGGTCACACCTTACGACAGGGCGATGACTTGCTTGGGGTTCGGATACGTCACTCCTACAGCCAGGCAGCGTTTTGCAGGGTCAGTGAGAGGCAGAGGGAAAGGAGACAGTGAGAAGAGGCAGCTGGGGCGGTGTGTGGGGGGGCATCAGGGGAACCTGGGGGTGGAGGGAGGAAGCTCTGTGCCCGGGATCACGAGAACAAGGCCCTGGTGCCGAGTGGGGGGGCATCGATCGCACACCCGTGAGGTCACTTCTCCTAGGGACCGTCTTACAGATGAGGAAGCCGAGGTCGGCCATCACCGGAGGAGGCGGAACCTCGACTCCAGCACGTGAGCACCCCACTTCCACACGCCCCACCCTCGCTCCTCAGGCCGCGGCTCCACACGGCGGCAGATGGTCGGGGGACGGCTGCAGGCCCGGGGCCTCGCTCTGTGACTCGAAGCCGCCCTTCCCCAAGTCCTGCTCACGGTGCTCACCGGTGCCAAGGCGGCCCCGGAGTCCCACCTGCGCCAGTTGCCCGTGCTGCCGCGTCCCGTTCTTCCCCGAGAAGATGACGTTCACAGCGACCAAGTGCTCACTTTCCAGGGCCGTGTCTGCCTGCCTCCGCAAAGGCAAAAGTGGGGTCACGGTGCACCACGTAGAGGCCCCATCACGCTGTGTATGAAGCGGCTTTTAAAACAGACGCACACGGTTCCCGCACGTCAGGGGTTGTCAAACCTACTTCTCAGCGATAGCCTTGCAAACTCCCTCCTTGTTGTCTTGGACTTGCAGGTCCTCTTGGAAGCCCACGAGCAGGTTCCCGACCCACCCGGCGTCTGCAGGAATGCAGCAAACTTCAGCTAGCCCGTAACTAACAGCCTGTGTGTCCGTGGAATCCACAGGCTGATGGTGCCTGTCCTTGTATTTCAGGTAGAATGTGTTTGGTTTATTCCCCCTGGAACAGAAACACCGCGACTAAGCCCAAGGAGGAGAAATGAAAGAAGAACTCCATGCACCGCTGTTGGGAGCTGGTTGGAACACCACCCAAATGACTTTGACCTCAGAGTTGGAGAACACAGATGCCTACTTTTGCTCAAGGTGAAGTTCTAAATTTCTGACGTTAGAGGTTCGTTATTTGCCCGCTGAAACGTGAGCCCAAGGGTAGGAGACAAAAAGCGCGAGTCACCCAGGAACCTAGTTTATTTGGCAGCTCTGAGCTGTCACTTCTCCGGCTGTGAGATGGGAACAGAGCGTGAACCCCAGAGGTCGTCACAGAAGCGATGAGACAACGTATCCAAAACAGCGCCCAGCTCACGGGTGCGGTAAACACGGTGCCGTCCCCATGGTAACGGAGCTGTTTACCCATCTCTGCAGCTGCCACAGTGGGAGCGCAGCCGCCCAGCCCGGGCGGTGTGTCGTACTTTCAGCCCAATCCCAATATTGAGGGAAATGCCACATTTCTGGTTTCCTGGGTGCGGCATGCTTTTTCTCCGGAACACCCGTTTAGCGGATTTTCGTTTAACCACGGAATGGGTCGGTAATCTCCCTTGAACTGCCAAATTCCGGCCACCTGGGCAGGAATGACACGTATACACCTACAGACCTAGGACATTTGGGTGTGCGGCCTCAGTACCACTGTGTGCGGTAGGCGGGCGGTGTGGATTTTGTCACACCCAGGCCTCCAAGAGCGGAAAGCTGTGTTCCCTGAGAATGCCCCGGGCAGGACGCATTTCAAAGGCATTTTCCATATTTATACCATCGGTCCTCCAAATTTTCACTTGTGCGTAAAAGTCATCGCAGGAATAAAACAGGATGTGCCCAGCACAGCATTTACGCCCATTCCCACGGACAACGGAACTGGGAGGGTGTGAGTGAGGTCGGCACCCATTTATTTAAAAGGGCGTGTGGGTCTGGCTGGTGGGAAGGGAAGCGACGTGGGTGACAGCGGGAAGCAGTCGGGCTCACGTTAATATTTCCAGTATTTCTCTCTGATAAAGGGAGAGCCCCCAACCGGAGGCGAGCTGCGTTCATCGTCAGCTCTCCGTGTGGGTGAGGACCCCGTTTCCTCCCCCCCCCCGTTTTGGAAACGCCGCGGAAAACTCCGGAGAAGTGTGGGCTGCATTAGGAATTTGCTAGATTTCATCAAGCGGCAGGTGGTTATGAGTTTTGTCTTCCAGAAGCAGACCTGGGGATGTTCCTTATCGCAGGCTCTATTCCGTTGTGATGGGACCATGCAAATCCTATTTTGCGAAAATGCATCCGTGAAACATTTTATTATTCCTTTTGGGAAAACTAGCTCCCTGTTATTCATAATTGTAAATGCAATTGACATCTTGAAGTCTATGTTCACAAGAAGAAGATATTTTTGGACATGTGTGTGGGGGATTTCAAGCCGAAGAAAACCTAGTTTTTCTCTGTAACTCGCATGTATACACACGTTAACTGCATTCACACCCATGGCCATTTCGAATCTGCCTCTTTCCTTTCTCCCGTTCGGGAGACAAAGGAGGCTGGGGCGTAAATTCGATCAGCAGGACCACCGAAAACGTGATGCAGCGGAGAGCAAAGACACACACAGGCGAGGAGACCGTGCGTGTTGTAAAACCTGGTCAGACGGAGCCCGTCGCCAGCCTCCAGGGGAGACCGTCTGGAACGAGGAAGGTCCGGGCTTCCCGTCCTGATGAGGACACAATCACAGCAGTGAGCGTGACCCCCGGGCACGGCTGGCTGCTCCCGAGCAGCCCCCTGGACCGGACGAGGGGCCCCTGGACCCCCTGCCGCCCCCGCGCAGCGCTGGGCCCAGGACGTCGGCTCTCCCTCGTCCACACTCCACATCTCCTGGGAGACTGACGACCCTCGGCCCGGACCTGTGCTGAGACCCAGGGCCCGTGTCACTGCCTCTGCGTCAGCGCTGTGCTCCGGCCACCTGTGTTCACAGTGTGCAGGCATCTGTGTCCCCACATGTTGTCCTCAGGGCACAGCTGCCCGCGGTTGCCAAGAGCAGGGTCCCATCACTGCGGGACCCTGAAGTTCGAGTGCCGTCAAGGAGAGGGATGAAAAATGGGGGGCAGCGGGGACAAGCGAAGACGGCCTGGTCACACAGGGGCCACCGAGCCGTCGCCCGGCCACGGAGCTGGTGACGCACAGAGGGACCCGCAGGATCTGCCGGCCCCCAGCTCACAGCCCACAGACGGCCGCACAGCTGGGCGGTGGTTGGCGGGAAGCGGCCCATTCTGCTGTTCAGGGCCGTGGGCCGGTGGGCACCGAGGGCGACTGCCACTGGGAACGCTGGGGGGAGGACCCTGTTCGTGACATCTGTGCTTCTCCCTGAGTCGCAGCTGAAGGCGACCTTCCCTGGCATAGCCCTGCCCACCACTGGCTGTTTGCCAGCAGTAAAAACCGTGTTTGTGTGTCTGATCCGAGCAGCAGCGGGTTTTTTTGCCCCCAGGGGCAAACCCCCCTGTGCAACACGCTGTGTCTGCTCATCGAGCGAGAATTCTATGTAGACCCCACGTTACAGGAAAACGGCACCTCGTGAGTGTTAACGTTGGGGGCCACTCATTCCTGACCTCTGCACCGAGCTGAGAGAAGGGCAGAGCCAGCTGCTCCCCACAGCAGCAACCCGGGTTCAGGCGGCGTCTTAGCGGTGCGGCCGAGGGGAAGCCCGGCCTGCCCGGGGCGGGGGCTGGGTGTGCACTTGTTTCTGGGTTTCCTTTTCAGAAATCCACCCCGCTCCAAACCTGGTGAACAGCAGGGGTCAGCGGCGAGACCGAGTTTAGGGACGGGTGTGAGGACGTTAATGCTGGCGTTTGGCCAGCTGACTCCGCTTCCCCGAGTCGGCCGGGTTTTACCCACCAGGACCCTGCCCCAGAGGTGCAGGCTCAGAGGCACCCGGAGCTCAAAGAGTTTTGCAGCTTGGGGTTGTGGGGGGGGGGTTGGATAGGAACCCGACCAATAAAGAGAGCTTGTCGACAGGCAAAACCTATCTGGCCCTCGAGGTGACACTGGGGGACTCGACATCCGTGAGGGACCACCATTCTCCAAGGGCGCTCCCGGGACACGGGTCCCTGGGGCGGGTGCCCAAGGACAGAGGCTTGGGGTGGGGGGCAGCACCTTCGACGAGCTGGGCACATCTCTGCCCCTGCAGGGAGTCGGGATTCCCGTGTGCGTGCACAGGCTCTGAGAAAACCGCTTCTCCTCGTTCAGCGCGGAGTCGCTCAAACCGGGCTCCCCTGGTGCGTCAGGAGCATGTCCTCGCCCCTCCAGATTTCCTCTCCCAGCGCCTGTCTCCCCACGACTGGTCCTGGGCCGCCGTGGACGGGTGCGATTCCGACTGTGGGCCCCTCCCACCGGGTGCTGGGTGGGCAGCGTGGAAGGGAGGGCCGGGGCGGGGCTCTGTGGGAACAGAAGTCAGGGTGTCCGCCCCTCATCTTCTTCCTCCCAACGTCCCGGGATCTGTTCCCCAGAGATCACACTCCCCCTCAGAGGCCCTCTCCGCCCAGCTCTCCCGCCCGTCCCTGTAACCCTCTCACCTGCAGGCTCCCAGGCGCAGCCTTTGGGGTTCTGCCTCCCCTTCTTATTCTCCTACCCCCTGCCCACCCCTGCCGGCGCCCCGTTCTGAGTGGGGCTTCTGCTTTGCGCTCTGAGTGGCAGACACAACTGTCCCCTTTCTACACCATGTGGATGTGTGGGGTCCGTGCATGGCTCTCCCATCACCGGCGACAAGAAGGAACGTGGATTGTTTGGGAAACGCACTGTGACTCCCTCCTTATCTCCTTGCTGGGGGCAGCTTCCTGTCCTGTGGCTGCTTCGTAACCTTTTCCTTCCGCACGTGCGCCCTGCTGTCTGGGAGCCCCGGGCCGCTCGCAGGTCTGCGCGGCAGCTGGACTCCGGCTGCCTTTGCCTGGGACGCGTTACCACAAGCCCCAGACAGGAGGGGGCACGGTCTCTCCACGCCACCACGCTGCTGTGGGCACGCTCCCCGTAACGTGGGTGATAAACGGCACGTCCACCCGGACCACCAGGCGCTTGTTCTCAGAATGCCACGAACAAACACTTCAGCAGCTCCCGGCTTTGGGGCTGGTGTGCTACATGATGGAACTACAAATTGCTACATTTAACGTGAGAAGCATTCCTGTGGTCGCCCAGTAGCTGGCACATTGCCGTTTGATGTGATTTATGGAGCTAACTCTGATTACGCAGCCACCTGCATGGGTGGGCACGCCCGGAGCCCGCGTCGGTGAAATGAGACACTTCTGAGTCCACCCTGGTTTGTTTCGCCATCGGCAGCTCTGCTTCTGTTCTTGAGACTCTGACCGTTTCCCAGGAGCAGGGACCATCGGGGCAGCCGAGCATCAGCGAGCCCCGCCATGCTGTTCATCGATTTAGCATGTTTTTGAGTTAGCACATGGAGCACTTTTTTTGTGAGTCCAGCGCTGTACCAGGTGCTGGGAATAAAAAGGTAGAGAACCCAACGTGGTCGCGGAGCGTCCCCCGGCAGCCCGCGCTCTCCCCGGCGTGTTGGTGGAACGCCGATGCCGACGCCCAGCGGCGTGAGGGCCACTTCCCCTGCTCTAAGGGCGGCCAGGCGTTTGGGTGCCCGCGTGCTTTGCCTCTACTCGCTTGTCCCACCTCCCCGACAACCCGACGAAAAAGACGCGGGTATTGTCCCTGTTTTACAAATCAGACAGTTGTGGTGAAGGCGGCCTAAGTGACTGTCCCAGGTCACACTGCAAGGCAGTGACAGGCTGTGCTTCGAGCCCCGGCAGGAAGGCCGCTGACCAGAGGGCAGCAGAGAAGGTGACCGCGTGCAGGTGAGGAGAGACGACCGTCACAGACGGAGAAGTTGGGCAACGTCTTTAAAAAAAAAAAAAAGGACAACCACATGCCCCCCTCCTCCTCCCGCTGGGTGCGTACCCAGAGGAATTGAGGTCAGGCGCTCAGAGAGATACTGGGACTCCCACGTCCAGGAACACAGTCCACCACGGTCGCTCAGCTCGGAAGCCGCCAAGGTCACCCCACCCTGAAGAACAGGTGCAGCAGAGGCGCCCGCACAGCGGGACACTGTGCAGCCTTGGAAAGAGCCGAACTCTGCAGCGTGTGTGACCACGCGGGTGAGGCTGGGGGGCGTGATGCCAAGGGAAAGGAACCAGCCACAGACAGACAAGTCCTGGAGGGCTCCTCTTCTAGGAAGCACCTGAAAAAGTCAAACTCACCCCGGGGAATGGCGCTGAGGCGGGGGAGGGGGTGGAGGCTGAGATTCAACAGGCATGAGATTCTGGGGAGCAAGTAAGTAATTTCCAGAGATCTGCTGTCCGACGCCGCGCCTTGGTCGGCAGTGCGGTGCAGCGATGGAGAGCTGTCACAGTTTGGACCTCACACTGTACTCTTAGTACAGTCGAATCGAACCATGCGGCACGATGGTGTCTCGCCCAGCTCGGAAGGGACACGAAGGTGGACACCATGGGGGGAGGGAGCGGGGCCGTCTCCACGGAACCATCGGCCACGGACTCACGGGCCCAACCTGCAGCCATCGGCCCAGTCACGGACCTTCCACCTAGCCCTTCGGTCGTCCACCGGCTCGTGTCGGTGGTGCGTCTCCAAAAACCGGACTCTCGGACAGCACCCCGGAAATAATCCAATTAAAAGCAAATTGCGCTTAACAGTATTTGTGTATTTTTGAAGACTGTGACGGTCACTCCTGGGGAACTCTTTCTTCCCTGTCCCACCTGTCGGCTGCTGTGGAAGGTGTGGGGCCAAGGTGCCCGATTCCGAGCGCGACGGTGTTTCCGCCCCAGGCACACGCCTCGCCCGGCCGATGGTAACCTGGTCACCCCGAGCAGCCGTGTGTCCCTGTCACCCTGGAGGGGCAGTGCTCTCCCAGGGACATTACAGTGACCCTGTGTCGTCTCAAACGCAGCGAACACCCATTCCTATGTGCTATGGGCTGTGGAGAGCTTCTGAGGTCTGTTTCTCGCCGAGAATTAGAGTGAACTGAGGGCCCCCCATTTCTAGGCTCAGAACAGACCCCCTGCCCTGCCAGTCAGCGAGGGCCTGCTGGGAAAGCCCGGCAGGGGGCCACCTGGACACACCCTGCCGGGGACCCAGGACGAGTGAGGGTGGCAGCCAGCTGCGGCAGCAGGGACCCCACGGCTCACGCCTGCCGGCACCAGAGAGAGGGGAGGCGTCGCAACGCACTGTCCCGCCCCTGCCTTTCATACGGTGCTGGAGGGTGACAAAGGGCACAGGAGAGGGCGAAGGAGCCAGACAAATGTCCCAAAGAAGCCTGTGTCTCCTCGGGTGTCACCGCAAGAAACAGTTTCTCAAGAGTGAGCTGTGTCTACGAAGTCAGCTGAGGCTCAGACCACCTTGTCCTTGTCCCTCGGGGCCCTGCCCACCCAGGAAGGGGCCCGGCCATGAGAGAGTGGAATCTCGCTGCTTTCGGAGCTGAGCATGGCCCGGAGCTCCACGGGGACTTTGAGACCAGAGGGGCCCGTTTCAAGAATCGGACTGTGCCACAGCAATAACCGCACTGGGCTGCGTTTTTTACCAGCAGGATGCAGAGAAACTTATGTCCGCCTGCTCTGGCAGACGGAGGTGGACCCAGAATGTTCCATTCAGATTTATAATATAGCCACGCTCCTATTGGCCCACACCTGCCTTGAGACTCCCAGGTGGAATGGCTGCCCACGCACAGGTCAGCATTTGGGGAGCTGCCCACAAAACGGCTCAGTGGGGGGGACTCCTGATAATCAGATCGGAGCGCTGGCCACGGGAGGGAAAGAGAGCGTCCACCCGAGGGCCTTCCCTGGGGGCCCATCCCAGAACTGGCCTCGGAACCACTCAAACGCCTCGGGGACGCGGAGATCTGCTTCTTCCTTCTTTCTTTTTCAAATTCCAACGAAGAACCCCCTTCCTCTCTCTAAAAAGCCCCTTTGCACTGGGCCAATAATCCTGATGGTGGAACTAGATTTCACCTCAAATCCGCCGTGCTCTGGCCATGGCGCGGTGGCGGCGGTGGCAGCAGGTGGTCCTGGGCGTGGGATCTGCAGCCAGTGCTGCTGTGGGGGAACCTGACGTCCGTGCTGTGGGGGAACCTGACCCCCGGGAAGCTGACATCTGGGTTCCTGCCCCTGCGTCCTGTCCTGCGTGCATGCTGTCAGCGTGAGCCCTGCTCTTTGGGTCGGCCACCGGGGCTTCGTCCCAGACGCCTCCCGAGCAGACGACCTACTACTATGAGATCACGTGATTGAATTTTTGACACATGCAGAAAAAGTTGTAAAGCACATAAGAGAGAAAGTGCTATGAATAGGAATTCAAAGGAAGGTAACAGATGGCCTCTTTGTAAAGATGTTCGGATAGAGTCCAAGAAACCACACAAGCAGATGGTCCGTAGGGAGGGATGGGGCGGGCTAGCGGTGGCAGCTGAGGCCGGGGGGCAGCGTGGACCAGCTCCGGTGCTCCCTGAGCATCCGCAGTGTGGACTGGCTGTCCGGGGAAGGCGCCACGGACCACGCGAAAGTATGAAACGGGCCGCGCCCAGCAGCTTCCCGGGCGCTGACCTGACCTGCCAATAACCGAAGGACTTCTGCTGCCCTGCCAAGGAGGAATCTCCACCTCTGAGAACTTGAAAGCAGAAAACCACAAATATCTCAGCTTGAACGCAACTAAATGAGTGCCGGCCAAGGCTTCATGCGTCTTCAACATCGGCTTAGCCTTGTCTATTTACTTCACCGACAAAATCTTAAGAATATTCAAAATACACCAGGCTGTTCTTTCATTATATTTTCAAATATACCGTTAGTTATTTCTACTTGTACGACAAATGTGGACGTTTTAAAAAGAATAAGGAGTCCATGAGCTCCATTATCTCACAGGTAGCGCTTTCCGTGGCAGGTAATCCTCAAAACGAAGAACTAGAGAAATCTGTGTTCAAAAAAGACAACTCCAACAGCGCGGAATCTCAGAGACTGAGGCGCATTCGCTGTCCTTCTCTCTCCCTCAGCTGGACCTGGGCTCTGGGGTTGAGCGCCGCACTTCGACGCCAACGCAGATTTTCTCTTCCCTTCTGTGACTTCCCACGCGTGTATCCAAGCCCAAATCCACACGCATGCTTTTAATAAAACCCGAATTCAGCTGTCTCTGTCCTCAACCTTTCTTTCTGTTGATAATGTCTTAGAATTTGACACAGAAATCCAAGTCATTTCGATGAAGCACCCCACAGGGCTCCACCGAATAAAAGGGCCGTACTCTATTTGTGGGGCATTTCGCATATTTTCGTGTTCACACCATCTATTACCAACAAACTCCGCCCCCACCAAGGTTACACAAGACCAGCACCACCTGGCCGCCGACCGAAAGGGCTGTCAAATCGGACCTGATTGGGCCAGCGTCAGTTTGCGAAGCATTTAAGAGTTATTATTATTTTTTTAACAACGATTAAGTCTATTTTGAACTGTGAAAAATGCTTTCTTTGTGTGTGAGCTGACATTTCCCTTCAACATTCGTCCGTCGTTCCTGGTTCTGCTGTTGGGAATCGCAGGGACCACGTTCCACTCTGCTCCTGTGACCTGTCCCCGCAGCTTTGAGAAGGTCGCTGCCTCTCCGAAGGGCTGCCCTCCGGGGACCAGACACGCCGCTTGGCTGAGTCGCTTCCAATCTCTTTGGCCCAGGATCCTGTTGGTGTCTCTCCTTCATCGTAGGATTATTTTCATGTGATTTTCTTAGGTTGACTTAAGAAGTAGAAAAATAGATTACCATTTATAGTCTACTCCTTGGACTTCAGTAGAATTTGTGCTTATTAGTAGTTTTCTTTCCCTGCACCATTGGCGAAGGAACGAAGCCAGACATCTGTCTCTTTGCGGTCTCAGCGTATTTAGGAATTGGCAGCGCGCTTTGATTGAAAATTTTCTAAATACGATCCCAGCGCTTCACAGATTTTCATCCCTTTTAACGACAGAAATATGCATCGCACTGGCCTTCTAACTGTGTCTGTGGTTCCAGTAGCTTCACCGGAGCTCAGGGGGTTCTGAGGACAGACTCCGTTTCTCGGTCTTGGAGAGAAGGAAGTCAGCTGGTGTCAGAAAAACGTCTTGGTCGCTTGCATTCCACCTGAATTCAAGGGTTTTTTGGTCTTTGAAAATAGATAAATTACTTTCCCAGGAGGCCACAACAGGGGTGGTTGGGAGGGAAGATCAGATGAAGTGATGCATCCAATGTTTTCCTTCAAGCCTGCCTCTGCCTCAGTTACGTTTAACGTGGAGTCACCATCTCACGACGGAGGCCCAGGAATGCGGTGTCGGCTACAGCTCCTGAGAGGTGACTTTTCTCGAGTGATTTCCCTGATGCTGGAAAAGTGCACAGAGGGTGGACCTCCCTGCCTCTGGTCTTTGACAGGGGTCCCTCCAATTCCCCTCCAAGGCAGGTCTACACGAGGCTGTTTTCATACCACGGTTTCCTCCCGAGGAATTGCTTGCGTGGGCTCTGACTTGGTCCTGCCTTAGACTCACGCCGGTCAAGCGGTCAGCGATCACTGGCCGCCAATGCTGCTAAGGCATCCGTAAAGAACTTTAAGCCAGACCCCCCGCTGAATACCCTAGGCCTTTGTCACACCGAGTGTCCCTGCTGAGTGACACCCCCCACTGGATTTCCCCAGTGCCTTGGCATCCCCCTGGGACACCTATCTCTTCCTTCCCCCAAACCGGTCCCCTCGTTGCTTTTAGTTCAATTTCTATACCTGTGTCCACTCGTTTTTTCCGAGCTTCAACCCTGAGAATCATTGCTGGCCACTTCCTCTCTTCCTTCCTACCATTTTTGGCTGTCCTGCCGGACGCTTCTCCAATCTGACCTCTCCTCTCCTTTCCTTTTGCTGATGCCTTGTTTGAGGCACAGTTGGCCTGATACCTGGACTGTGTCTGCACATCCGACCTGTCGGCGGCCCACGGTTGCTCCTTGACGTTGCTTCCCGGGCTCATTCATTCTGCCCTGGGCACAGTTCCCCAGATCAGATTTCCATCACACCGTGGCATCAATTCGGCTCATGAAAAGGCTTCTCAGGTAAGATCAGTGGCCATCAGGAAACCGCAAATAAAAGCAGCAATAACGGACCACGCCATGTTGTCGGGACAGGAAGATGGACACAGACAATAGCGTGTGCTCTGGCAAAGACACGGAACAACAGCTCGCCGCCGCTGGCAGGGACGCAGACTAAGACGTCCACTCCGAACAAATCGCCTGAGTCCTTTTGTAGAGGTCACCGCGCACTTCCTGTCTGACGCAGAACCGCATTGCGGGGCATCGATCCCAGGCCGGCGGAAACGAGCGTTCACACCAACGCCTGTTCCCGGACACCACCGCAGCCCCGCGCCGGAGCGGCCCGACTTCCCTTCCGTGGGCGAGCAGGTGATCTGGCTGCGGGGTGCGGCGTCGCAGCAGCAAGGAATCACTGACGCCCACGGACTGCGTCTCAAGGCATAAGTAACCCAACAACAACCAATCTCCAAAGATCGCTTTCTGTGTGATTCCACCGACGTAGAAGTCTCCAGGTGGGAAACCGTGGTGACAGAGGACAGGCCAGGTCTGCAAGGGCCGTGGTTCGGGGAGGGGGTGCCGTGGCGGTCAGGGGTGTGGCCACTTTGCACAGGGGACAGAGTGTCACAGGCCGAGGGAGGGTGAGGTGTTTGGGAGAGCCACAGAACCCTGAGCGAGGCCTGTCCCCAGCCCGGTCAGCAGTGCTGCGCCGCCGGTGACTTCCGGCGCGGATGACAAGCGTTGGTTACTCAGGTTCAAGGGCGTGCCTGCCTCTTTTACATGGTTTGATCATCGTACGCTATTTCAAAATAAACTGCGGAAAAATTTTAAAAACGGTTTCTACTGATTCCTCAAGGTCAGGACCGATACAATGAGAACACTAACCAAGGCACACGATATAAATCCGAGTTATTTTTTAACTTTCTGTCCACCATGCCTTGTTATTCTGGCAAGCAGTTGACAGCCGAATGCTCTGACTCCCCCACAGGGGTGCCTGGACGTCCACCCCCCTCTCAGTGGTAAGTCTCACTCATCTCCCACGCTGGGGGATCCACCTGCCCTCCTGGCCCGCCGTCTCAGGCCTCAGCTGGGCTCCTACCCTGTCATCTTGGACTTGAAAACCTGCAGAATGAGCCCTGTTGTTCCTGGCGAGGCTTCCGTTCCCCCCACGGGACCACGGACTCCGAGCCGGGCCCGGCACCTGCTACTCCAGACGCCGTCCACACCCCTCTGCGTGAGTCTGGTGTGGGGAAACACAGCGTGTCACCGATTTTACCATTCAACCCCAGGCAAGTAAACGTTTCCTGCCTTGTTATCAAACCCTTACCTTTAGGGGCTGTTAATAGAAATATTTTTACTTTCTCCCGCTCACTGGGAGTGTCTGCATTATCATTTCTGACCTCCCGATTCCGGCCACACGAACCAAATTTCCATATTTTTCAGACTTATTTTTAAAAGCGCCTTTCCTGGACCCCAGAAACTCTAGCGCCATCTGCGCTTTGATGTCGCCCAGAGAAGCTCTGTGCGGGGCTGCAGGACACTTTTGAACGGAGGTGCAAGTCCTCACGGAGTCCCTGACACCCCGTTTGCCGATGTCACCTCCCTGGCACGGCCATCACAGCCACAGCTGAAGAAACGTGTGTTTCATATAGAAGCTCTGAGGTCCGGATCCCCGGAAGTCATTTCAGATCAGGTTGTTTGTACACGATGGAGTCATTTCCTAGGGATGCCGGTGGTGACGCCATGCAAGCCACGCCTCTCTGTGTACTTGGCAACAGAACACGAAAGCAGAAAAACGCATTTCATGACACAAACGGGCGTGAGGCCAGACGCCACAAGCGGTGACACCGTGCGGCTGCTTGCCGATTCCGAACGCGCACGTTTGCCGGGTTCGAAAATGCTGCCTGGTGTCCCTGCTGTCCTCAGACAGCCCCAGTGTCCCCTGCCGGCGTAGCCATCTTACCTGACTGCAGACACACAGAGTTCCTGCCACAGGCGTCTCCATCGCGGCAATGAACAGGACTCACGGGCCCCCCCAGGGACACGCCAGCCCGGTCCCGAGGCCGCTGCCGTGGGTCTCCACGGGGGGGCCCAGCCTCCTGGGCCCCCCCACAGGTTTCCTCGTGGCGTCCATGTCACTCCAGGCGCGCGGCCTCCCGTCTGCCCCTCCCACCCTTGGGTGCGGGCTGCCTTCGGGATCTCCCACGGTTGCTTCTCTGCCCAGAACCCACCTCCTGCTGCTGCACACGGGGTCGTCTGGTTGTTCAGTCCAAGAGAGGCCCCGTGTTAGTCTGTGCTCAGCAGCACCCTGCCGTGTCTGGGATGGGGGCCGGGATGAGTCACACCACAGACGAGGCGCCTATACCTGCCCCCCCCATCAATGTACGTGTGACCCTTGAATCCTCTTCCACTGTGGTCCCCATCCCCCGTCTGTCACTTTGCAGCCCTGTCTTTGTCCAACTGCTTCCGGAAGAATCGAAGCCTGAGGAGACTCGGTGCCACCCTTGCCCAGGCACCCACCAGCAGAATCCTGCTGACCACGGACACCCCGTGGCCAGTCACCTGGCCACAGGGATGTGCCCATTGCAGCCGTTTTTCGGTATCTACCCTCTACTCCTTGATATTTCTCCTATGACGCACGTATGCCGGTAAAACGTGTATTTCCCATGAAACACACAGGGACGTGAGCTAAAATCACTGGTTCCTCTCGGTGGAGATGTGATTCCCACTTCTGAATGGCCAGGTCTGTGGTGCCCTCACACGCGAACTTCACTCGGAAAACTTTTAAATCCTTAAATCACCCAAGAAACCTCCGCGATTCTTGCAGGTCAAGGTTAATAATTAAACATTTAATACCTCTTTAAGCTATTAAGCTAGCAATAAAACTGCAATATTTTAACCCAATTTGCTCAATTAAAGAAAAATCCCAGATGTTATTTAACACGAGGAGTCACTGTAATCTGCGTTTTATTAAAATCGAGCACAAAAAGATAATTTTAAACATGGGAGGTAACGGGCTTCACTTAAGGCTTTTTCGGCAGGGGGCTATCTTCTTCATTTCCCTCGAAGCGCGTTGACGGCCCTTAGGTGCCGAGGGCAGCCGGTGCGAGCCTCTGCCGTTCCCCCCCCCCCCGGCTCTGCACCCCCAGTGAAGCAGCTCATGACCGTCCGAAATTTCAATGCTCGTCGGTCCTTCTTCTTCTGACTGTTTTCTCCTGCTCGTTTTTAATTATCTATGTACTCAATGATCTACTTACTTTTCGTCACAATGCTCATTGCCGAGGTGTTAAAATCGATGACCTACAGGAAGTTTATTGGAGATGCTGCAGCTGTAACTCCGTGCCGCGCACGTGTGTTTACGGTATTGTTATTCTGTTCCGCATCCCTGTCCAGTTGCGCCGACGTGACCGGGGGCAGGAACTCACGCAGCAGGGGCTGGAGCGCCCTGGGAGCCTGCTGCCGAGACCCCCAGCGTCTTCCATTGTTGCGGGAGGCAGGGTTAACAGCAGTTTTGTTTTAAAAAACGAGGAATGAAATCATTTGGCAATCTGAGGATTTAAAGAGAAAGGATGTTGAAAAACCCAGGTGTCTGGGACTGCGAGTCTTCTCTGCTACAGAGCGGAGTCTCCTTTCACATTGTTTCATGAGCTCTGTAGTATGTCGTTAGCGTGAACACACATGACCCCGCCTCCCGCTGTGCGGGGAGGGCATGCGGCCCAAGCTAGCCCCATCCCCACCCGACCGAGTTGTGCGGTTTGACGTGAGTCCTTTCTTAGTCCAGATGCTGCCTTCAAAAGCCAAGTGCGGCTTATCGATCAATCCCCTTCACAAATGTTTACAGCAGGCAGCCGCGGAGGGCCGCTGTGGGCGGAGAGATCACGGCAGGTTTGCCCAGAGGGCACACGCATTGTGAGGACAGCCCGGGAGACAGGGAAGGGGACACACGAAAGGAACAACGCCTCGCAGGGCACGCAACAGAAAAGCGCCCAGGGTGCAGGTTGGAACACGAAAGGAAGCAAGGCTCGCCCGTCGGACCTGGAGGCACCCTGTGCGGGGCGCCCTCCGCATCCTATTGTCACTGCTGTTGGGTGTTGCGCCTGCTCTGAACCCAACGGTGACCCTGCACGACCTGAACGCAAGTCAACGCTGGGCCACACGCGAGCGATGAACGCCCCCGCTCCCGTCCGAGGAGGGAACACAACCACGAAGCGAGCGCAGAGCAAAGGGACAAACGCGAGCCAGGAAACACCGTCGCCGGGGAGGTGCGGGAAACGCCCACCCCTGCTTCCGCGCGCGTTCAGAGGCCGAGCGCAGAGTTTCCTGCCCACGGGCAGGTTGGGTCCGGGGCGGGAAGACAGGAAATCACCCGTGTCTGGGTTCCGCGCCAACTTTTCACCCTCTCTTCTTACTTTCTATCTAAGTTGCGCATAAAACACACTTGCCCACTCTGAATGGGCTACGTTCTGCCAGGGAGATCGTGTTGAGTTTAGCTGCTCAGCTCATTTCTAGTAAATTATGAATCTCTATTCTGTCCATTGCAACTGAAAATGAATGCAGGGAAATATCCCGTTCACCGTTACGGAGTATACTGACGGGCCAGGTGCTATACTATTTAGACAATAGACAATATAGACAATAGACAATGTATTGTCTGTTTTTCATCGTATCTCATTTGATTCGGTTTTTCCAGTATTGCATAAGATAGGGATTAGCATCCCTATTTTCTTAATGAGGAAATAACTGAGGATGGGAAATTGTAAGGATTTTTTTCAAAGACACGAAGCCAGAAAATTACAGAGCGGCGAGACGTCGACGCGGTTCTGTCCTGACTCGACATTGTATACCCTTAAATAACAACTAGCGGGAATTTGAAATACGAAACCGCCCCCCCCCTTCCAGCTTCACTATCTCACTCAGAGGCGTCAGGGAGGGAGAATTTATTCTGCACCCCCCCCCCCACCTTATCAGGAGTTTGTACACTCTCCCAGTTTCATCCCCGAAGTGATGGATGAGTTCAGCCAGACAGGCGGTGAGGGATTCGAATGTTAACCCCTGAGCTCGCAAACGATTTTCTCCCTCCTCTGACAGCATCGCATGAGCCTAAACCGATGTCCGCACCACGATCTTCAAAGGACCATCCATCGCTGGGAAGAGGGGATCAATACCCACATCAGGCGCTTCCCTCTTACTTTAAAGCTTTAATTCACTTTCCGTGCACAACTGGTAGAACCCCAAACAGCTGATAAATCTCACTTTATAATATTGCCCATGAATTTTGCATTTTCGCCCTTTATTGTTGCATCAGTCAGCACGTTCTCGCTGGCGATCATTCGGCAGGTGTTTCTGGAGGACCCGTCGGGAGCTGGTGCCGTCGAGGGCTCTGGGAGGCACGAGAGGACAAAGTGGCAGAGATCCGTGGCCTAAGGGGAGTCGCGATTTCACGTGGGGAAGGCAGACCGTGAACAAAGCACGGTAATTTCACAGCCCGTGAAAACATCAGGAGCACTGTGGGGGGAGCCTTCCTGGAGAGGTGACATGTGTGGGCGAACATGCCAATGAGGCGAAGGGATGAGCCAGGTGGGATCTGGAGGAAACACGCCCAGGTGGGGGGGCGTGACGAGAGGCCTGGGAGTGTGTCAGGGTGGGGGGGGGGCGTGAGGAAGGAGTGCAGAAAGGGTGTGATGTGGCTTCTGGGCCGAGGCTGTAAAAGGCGAGCAGCTTCCCCGTCCTGGGGTCCTCCCCCTGTGGCAAGGGGCTACCCTGAGGTCGCTGTGCGGAGGCCTCAGGGATGGAGCCCATGAGCGAGAAAGTCGCCTGGTGAGCCAGTTGGTGTGGCCCCCTGGTGCCAGGCCACCCAGCCCAGCCACTGCCTGGGGGAGAAAGGCCTCAGTGCCAGGCCTCCGGTGGAGCCGACCCACAGGGTCTCCAAACCCCAAACTGCCCCGCTGAGTCCTGGGCGTCTCCAGGACATTGAGGGGAGATACTAAGGGTCACCGTTTTCTAGAAGTCTCTCTAGTTGTTATGTACAACTAGATAACGAAGTCAGTAGACCTTGTCGGTATTTTGAGCAAAGAAACGGTGTAAGATTATCTGTGTTTCGACAAGATTTCTCTGGCTTTGTGGGGGGCAAAAGAGACTATTCCAATAACCCCCCGGCCCCAGCTCGCTATCCTCATGCTGACCCCTGGTTCTCTGACCCCTGTTTGAGTAACTGTTTGTCTCCTCACGGGTACCCTCTCAGTTTTGACAATTCTGGAAAATAAATCATTTTCAGAACTGTTTTGAAGTTTCGCCGCAATGACACCCCGTTTTTCTGAGACCCATTTACAACGTTCTCCATGTTCTGTGTAACATCAATTGCCAGTAACAATATACCCTTGTTTGGGGTAAAAAAAAAAAAAAAAAAATCCCGAAATCCACATTAGTCAAAACTTGGAAGTACAGGTGTGTTACTACTCAGGTGGTAAGGTCGCCCTGGCTGCAACCTCTGACCTTTGACCTTGACCTGTTTTAACTGTACCACGTGTTAACACACAGTGAAGGAGGCAGGGCTTCAAAGTGACAGCTTTGCGTTTCACGTTCAAACTCGTACAAAGTGTTGATTTACTGCTGGAAAGTGAAAATACCCCGATAGTCCCGAAGTTCAAGTGCGCGTGGCAGTGTTTTAACCCCAAGAAGACCGGGCTTGCCCTGGTGGCCGAACCCGAGGAGCAGTCACCGTTTCCCAGCGCCTGGAACCTGGCCGGCCGCGAGGATGCCGCCGCCGCCGCCGCGCTGTGGGGGTGGCCGTCCCCGAGGCCAGGCCTCCGGCCAGGCAGGGCGCGCCCCCTGGGCTGCTGCATGCCGGTCCACTCTGTCCTCCTCTGTCCTCCGTGGAGAACATTGGGGGTATCGGTGCAAGGCTGCCCTGCACGTCTCAGGCCTGTGGCTGCTGTTAATTCAACCCTCCATTCGCCAGGAACGCTTCCCCCGCGTTCCAGGGACCGCCCTCCCGGGTTAAGTCCAGGAAACAGGAGCAGCGGCTGCGGCTGGGCTGCCGCATCCTGGTCGGAGCGCCGGGCACTGTGCTGTTCATCTCCGGGTGGCCGTGGGCACCGGCCCCGACTGGGCTCCTGCGCCTTTGGTGGGGGCGGTTCCTCGTCACCGGACTTCCCCTGAGGGCGGATCTGTGGGTGAGCCTGGCCCCGACGGGAGGAGACACCTGGAGTTCTCTGGCCGGCTGGCAGAGGCAAGTTCACACTTTCCTCCACGGTGCAGAAGCTTTTAGCTTTGAGGAAGTCCCGTTTGTTTATTTTTGTTTTGTTGCCTTTACCTGGGGAGGCTGCTCAAAAAAAACAACAAACAAAACAAAACAAAACAAAAACATTGCAAAGGCCATTGTCAAAGAGTGTACTGACTATGTTTTCTTCCGGGAATTGTATGGTTTCCGCTCTTATGTTCAAGCATTTAATCCATTTTGAGGTAACTTTCGTGCACGGTGTGGCAAAGTGGTCAAGTGTTACTGTTTTGCATGTAGCTGCCCAGACAGATGTCCAATATTATTTATCAAAAAAGACTGCTTTTTATCTATTTTTTATTTGTGTGTCCTTCATCACAGATTAGTTAGCCATGTAGGGTTGGGGTTATTCCTGAACTCTCTCTATTTTGTTCTGTTGACCTAAGACATGTCTGCTCTTATGAAAATACTGTGCTGCTCTGATTACTATGGTTTTATAATATATTTTGAAACCAGGGAGCATGATATCTCCAGCTTTGTTCTTCTTTCTCAAGATTGCGTTAGCTACTTGAAGTCTTTAATGTATCCGTGTAAATTTTAGGATTATATATATATATATATATCTTATCCTTTTTTAACTCTATAATACAAATGATAGTATCCTTGATATAGTCTCAGAGATCCTTTGCAATATCCTCATCTATTTAAATTTATTTCCTTCCTTCCTTCCTTTCCTTCCTTCCTTCCTTCCTTCCTTCCTTCCTTCCTTCCTTCCTTCCTTCCTTCTTTCTTTCTTCTTTTTTTCTTTCCTGTTCTCATTGGGTGATTCCACTATTCTGTCTTCCAGATCCCCAAACCTTTCTTCCACATCATCTAACCTGTTGTTGATTCCCTCTAGTGTTTTATTTTATCTTGTTTTAGTCATTACCTTTTCCTGCTCTGATTGGTTCTTTCTTGTGTTTTCTAGCTCTTTGTTGAAGGTCTCTCTGTATTTCTCCACCCTTCTCCAGAGGTCAGCAAGCATCTTTATAACCATAATTCTCTCTCAGGTAAATTGCTTATGGCTACTTCATTCGGGTTTTCTTTCCCTTGAAAGTTTTATTTTGTTCTTTAATTCATAACATATGCTTTTGCCTCTGGATGTTGTTTGACCTTGTGTAGTTCTGTGAATTAGGCAGAGCAACTTCATCTGCTGGTCTGGAAGGTGAGGCCTTGAGGAGGGGCCCCCCAGTGCAGACGGCAGGTGCTGGGCCATTTGGGCAGGACGACTGGTGCTGGGTGGGCGGACCGGTGGGTCTGGGGCACATCTTGCCAGGCCACCCTGGGGGGATGACTGGAGCTGGAGTGAGCGTGCGCTGGGGGTCCGGGGGTGCATGCACTGGGCCACCCCGGCACAGTGCCTGGAGCTGGGGGGAGAGAATTCCAACAGCGCCCATCCCGTGGGCAGACAGTCTAGGGTAAGGACACTGATTTCCTTCACATAAAGGTACCCTTTAGACTGCTATTATTTTCACCCTGCTCCAGGGTCGGTGAGGCTACGCACGGACCCCTGGGTGATATCGCTCCCCACAAGCAGGCTCCTCCCTCAAGGGCGGGGCTCCCAGTGTCCCCATGTCTTCCCCTCCCCACCTCCCTGGTCAGCCCTCTGTCACCGCTCCTGCAAAACCGGCCCAATCAGCCCTCAGCCTTCTTCAGGGGGAGCTGCGCTCCATGTGAGCATGACCTCCCATGTGTCCGCGGGAAGGGACGAGCTTAGGGTCTCCCCTGCCACCACCAGGGACAGCCCTGACATGGTGGACGCCTGCGGGTGACTTCCACTTCCTTTCCTTCTGGTGTGTCCTCATCTTAAAAACAACAAGTTCCCTAGAAGGAACATGCGTTATTCGTCTCCTAGTAAATATTTGAAATTAAAAGAAGATGGTCACCCTTATATTACATCTCATATATATTTCAAATACCTTCGTTACTCAGCTTCAGTGAAGAAACTTCTCTCTTGGAAAAGGCAATCCTGAAAACTGACAAGGGAGACGGTCAGTAATGCGGGTGGTGGTCAGTCAGTGTGGGGGACGCTCGGATGCCTAAGTGAATCTCGGTTCACGCAACCTCCCTGCTCACCCCTCTGCTTCCCCACATTTATGAAACTGCACCATCGAGTTTCTCTGCACAGACATCCAGACAGGTTTCTCTTAAAACGCCTGGCCACGCTAACTGAACCCCAGCATCATCCACCCGAGTCAATGGCACATGCAGCGCAGGGAGATCATCGGAAAATAGCCTCTAGAATACTTTTCTCTGAAATGTGTTTGAGCATTTGATGGCCACAAAGGTCTTTGGCTTCAATCATCCAGAAAACTGCTTGTGTTACACGCTCTAGCGTGGTTGGTGGGGCCCATGGCAGGGCTCCCTCCCCGACTGAGTGGTGTAAAAAGCAAATAGGTGGTCTTTTGAGTACACTTTCCATTTCATTCCAGTTCCCGAGTCTGCAGGGCAATGACCCTGAGGAATTGGCATCTTCATGCGTCTATTTTGCTTTATTTTTTAATTTTTGTTTCTTTAACAAAAATTAAATGTGTATTCCGGGGCACTGCACAGCAGCGGCCCATCAGGATAAAGAAGAGGCGCTTGATAAAAATGATTCGCAATGTTGACCCTGCACAAAATCTCTGCCTAGGGCAGGTGCCCTCAGACCTCCTGAATAAGGGAGCTTTTCCTTTGATTCTCGGCCGCATACGCCGGATAATACACCACCAACCAGAGCTCTTTTGCTCAAATGTGTCATGGGGATTCATCTTAGTTTTGCTCAAGCTAAAGAGACAAAATTGGACCTTCCAGTGAAGAGCCCAATAAATAAAAAATAAACATTAACCAGCTGCCTGGCCCATGGTGTCTTCCCAGGTAGTAAATAACCTGAAATCATTTTTCCATCTTTAAAGAGTCCCCTAACTTAGGTCCGATAAAGGCAAACACACTTTTTTTTTTTTTTTCCACGCTGTCATTTGTAATGCTCTGGTAAATGCTTTCCTTTCATTTCACCGCGCCTGGTGTCCTCCATGCCCGCCGCACCTCGCTTATCTCCCGGAAGGCTCTGTCCGCCCGGCGCTCTGCGGGGATGGGACGCTGCAAGGGCGTGTGCCGCTGTCAGGGACACCACGCGCACCCGGCGCCACCGCCACTGTCACCTTTCAGGAGAACGCGTCTGTGAACAGCCGGGTTGCATCTCCTTTCCGAAGGCTCCCTGTCACATTCATGAATGGAGCAGAGGTTTGGGGCGAATCAGCCGCATGTCTGCAGTTTATCAGCAGCTGGGGTCTTTCTTAGAAAAATTAAATTGCTCGGGGTGACTGCTAAAGCACGGTGGAGGACAAAAGCCACCTAGGAAAAATGCTAAAACTGTCATTTTGGGGGGAAACTTAACATTTTAGGAAATTAAACATATTCCGTCGGAACCCATTGGTACTCGAGACTGGACTATTATCATGTTTCAAAAACTGTTGTTTTGTGTCTTGAGAGAAGCGCATGGATGTGTCCTAATTGCCCATCCCTGTGTCTGGTGCTCCCTGGAAATTTTAAAAAGGCAAAGCACATCGATGAAATCAAGCGTGGAAAAAGTATCGCACTGACTGTGTATTTCGGAGTAAGTAAGACTGAAGTGTGTTTACCAATCATTTTCAGTTGGCGCAGGCCGTCCAGCCCCAGGCCAGCGCGGTTAAAATGCATGTGTCCTCTCTCCGTGAGCCACGCTCCACGTCTCTCAGTTTCCTTCCCCCATTTTTGTGCAGAGAACAACGCGGGACGAGACGCGGCCTCTCAGAAACCCTCGTCACCCCTCCCTCACACAGGCACATTTCAGGGCGAAACAGCAGTTTGTGAATTGCGGTTTCTCTCCCCTTCGCCTTTGCAACTCCAATCGCTTCTGGTCTCGGTGGCTGAGAGAGCCGCCCCCTCGGTCCCCCACCAGCGGCACCAGAACCTTCGTGTCACCTGCTCTCCCTCCCTTCCCACCTCACGTCGGTCAGGCAGGGGAGAAGAACTGACGCGTATGAGCAGGTAGCCCGCCCTCCATGCCAGTGCCGCCCCTCAGTTCAGGTTCCTATCGCCACTGCCTTGGCCCCTCCCGGGGGTGCTCAGCAGCTTCCTAGGTTATCTCTCCCATCATCATCATCATCATCATCACCATCACCATCACCATCATCATCATCACCACCTCCATCATCACCATCACCACCACCATCATCATCATCACCACCATCACCATCATCATCTCCATCACCATCACCATCATCATCATCTTCACAGCTGCTTCAATTGGCGCACATGCAGAGCCAGGCCCGGGCTGGGGTTTCACCCCGTGGTGTCACACCCGCCCACCAACCCCCCGGAGTGGTGCAGTGGGGACCCTGCTCTGTCTCTGTGGGAACTCCAATGTCACCCCCGCCCCCGCCCCCACACTGTTCCCACGGTAACCGTTTAAGTCCGGATGCCGAACACTGTCCTGAGAAAAACTCTTCTGTGGATCCGACTTGTGGAGGTTCAAGTGCAGATTCCTTAGTGCGGTGTCAAAGCCCTTAGGCATCGAGTTCTCTTCCGTGTTTCTGGTCCATTCTATTTTCAACGTTTCCCTTGTAGCTCAGCTGTCTCGGGCACGCGTGATCTGCTGTGGTGCCTGCCAGAACATGGCTGTCTTCGCCTGCACTGTCCCCTCAGCCTGGAGACCCCTTAACATGACACTTGCCTTTGTAGATTCCACCCCTTGCTCTGAAGAATCTTCTGGCTTCCAGGGAGAGCTGGCCCCTTCCTCCTCTGGGCCTCCTGACCCCTGGATGAGGCAAGGAACTCCTCCAGGGAAGAGCCTACGTGTTTTCTGCTTTTGTCTTCTCCAGGGTCTAGCACTGTGCCTTCCGCATACAGGAATTAAACACACCTTTTTAAAAAAAGGAATGTAAACACACGTACTTTCCACGGAAATTTCCAGTCGCCCGTTTCCTGAAGAGCCCTGTCCTTCCTTTCCATCTTGGAGAGGGGGGCACAGTTCTCCAGTTTGATCTGGGGCACGGAGGGGCGGGGGCCATGCGGCCAGTTCACGGAGCCGAAGCGTTTGTCCCGGCTCGCCCGCCCTCGGGGCGGTCCTTGCCCAGGAAAGGCCGACTGAGCGCAGGTCTTCTCCGTGGAGCCAGGCCGAGGGCTGCCGGCCAGACGCGGTCCCCCTCCCGAAGCCGTCCTTGGAGTCTCCACCGTGATGTTTTTCTCGGTGACACTTGATTCTTTATGGGTACATCTCCTGCCCTTGGCTACATCGGAAACTGGATTGCTTTATGTCCCTGCCCCTGACTTCTCTTTCAAAGCTGTTACCATTTAGTTCGTTTTTCTCTTAGATCCTTATTTGAAGAGTCTTGGCTGTTACCGTTCCTTGTAATTTCTATTTCTAGCCCAGGTTTCTGCCTAAGCTCAGCGTTTCATTAATAAGGCAAAGTTTCAGCAGAATTCAATCTTACATTTTTAATTATTCCTCACAATTTTCCTGTCTTGAAACGCGTACTGTAACGAAGGAAAATCATTAATTCAGTTAGAAATGTGTGTGTGCAAACTATAGTTTTTCTCTGGATTAATTGTGTATTCACCGTTTCTTTGCTGTTGATTTACTGCGCATTTGAGAGAATGAGGGGGAGGGACACACTTTTTTTCCCCTTTGTTCAAAAACAACTGCCTTAGAATCAAATAGGGCTGCACATTTATGTGCCTTTGCCTGCCCAGGGGAGGAGGGCATTTCTTCGTGAACAGGTTTTCCAGTCTCGATGCCATGCTTCCTCGGCACCTAAGCACACCACGCCCTTCTCCAGTCTCCCTGGAAGAAAATACCGTAAAGTACAGACGTTTCTCCCAGTTCTGGAAGCCAGGCAGCTGAAGACCACGGCGCCGGCAGAACCCGTATCTGGGGAGATGAGACCCATGAGCGCGGTGCTGCCCCCACTGACTGGGCGAGCGTTCGGAGTCACCAAACACTCGTTATATGTGAGCCGGGTGATGCTTCCGGTGCTGGGTGGGCTGCGGTGGCCGACACAGAAAAAGTACAGCTTTTGTGGCATTGGCCATGCCCCGCACGTAGTAAGTGCTCGATAAACGCTTGCTTTCCTTATTAATATTCCCCAGTATTGGATCCCGGGTTTGGAGGAACAAACCTCTGTATCCTGCTACCCATGTGTTTAAAAACCCCAAGCACTGTATCCAGTTCTTAAACACGGTACACAGTCAGAATGTTGGAAATTATATAAACGTCAATCATGGCTTTATGAACTAGACTAGAACCTTCTAGAATGGCAAACATGGCCCGGTCGACCATATTGAATAAAAAGACCATAAAAAGCCGCAGGGAGAGGCCCTTTGTTGAGAGGTTCTGAATATATATATATAACCCTGAAGCTTTTGGGTGACAAGTCGGTTTTGGAGTTAGGGTTACTGCCTGGAAGTCATACCATCTAAGATGGAAGGAGTGTGGCCGCGCACCGAATTCCCAACGCAAGGAGGGACGGCTTTCTGAGCCAAGCCTTGTGTTCAGGTCATGAAAATTCAGAGACAGCTCACACACGCCATGGTGCCAAGTGGCGCTTGGTTAACTTAATGGGCCCAGACTTCTGCGGGGTCTTTACGGGGCTTATCAAGTACTGGCCACGGCCACGCAGGTGCATGACCAGGAAGACGCCACCAGGTGGCGCCGAAGTACTTCCTTTGTGCCCCTGCCGCTGGGTGTGTGGAAGCAGCATCACCCTGGACA
The DNA here is from genome assembly GCA_004027475.1 of Anoura caudifer. Lineage (NCBI taxonomy): Eukaryota > Metazoa > Chordata > Mammalia > Chiroptera > Phyllostomidae > Anoura > Anoura caudifer. The sequence goes on from PVKU01010195.1 coordinate 26,993, forward strand.
CTCAGGTCTGAAAGGGTGATGCCCACCTCCTTTCGGAGCGTGAGGAAGGACACACTGGTCCTGACGATGGGGCACATTCTGGTTCCCGCGCCAGGGCACACCACGCACCAATGTGAAGGAGGCAATTATCACCCAGTCCTGGGGCCCAGGCCCTGACCGCCCCTCGTGCGGTCCCAGCTCTCCCGACCTCGCTATTTCCATCCTCCGGACGCATCTCTGTCCTTACGGCAGCCTCAGCACGCGGGTGTGGTCCCCCATCCCTTCATAGAAGACGAGACGGACATTGCGGAAGGTGGCCCGGGGGACGCGGTTGGTGAGTCCCAGGGCTGGTCTGGTCACCCACCGTCTACTCGAAGCCCGACTCTCAGCCAGGGTGGCCCACCGGCCTCTGCGGTCAGCCCCCTCGGCACCAGCTCAAGGCCAGAGTGTGGTCTCAGTGTTTGAGAGCTGGCAGTGAACACGGGTGGTGGTTGGGGGAGGGTCGGGGGTTCAAGTTTTAGGTTGACCAACTTGTGCTGGATTTCCTTCCCGGTAACGGAAAGGATGAACGCTGACAGACGAGTAATTCGGTCACAGACGCGGAGCGATGGCGGCTGCCTTTGCGAGCTCAATGACACCGGGCGGCCCGCCTGGAGTCGCTCGGCGCAGGTGTCCCAGGAGGAGCTCTCTGACTCGGCCTTTCTCGCCCGTCCGAACCACAGATAACGCGGCCGAGTCCCACTCCTCCCGACGGAGACGCAGAGCCAGCAGGGGACGGAAAACACGCTCTCGGATTCCAAGGGCCCTTCCCTTTGTTTGCTGCCAGCCTGGTGGGCAGAGGCGGATGGCGGACGGAGCTGCAGCCCAGCCGTCCCTGCCGTCTCCGACAACAGCCTTCATCTTAATTACGCGCTTCGCTCCCAGGAAGAGTCAGATCAATGTATCGGCTAGAGCGCCGCCCAGTCCGCCTAATTAATGCAAATTGTAAGACATGCAGGAGGTGTTAGGAGGCAGAATGCGTTGGTTCCTATAATTTGAAAACATCCTAATTAGGACGTGTTCTTGGAGGAAGCCTGCCTCCCGAGCCACCTCTAGGAAAAACAGGGCGGTTTTCGTGACAACGAAAACAGAGTCTCGGGCTGAACCGTGCCCACGGGCCTTAAGGCACCCTCAGCAGGGCGGCTGGGCCTCAGAAACCCGCCTCTCTCTGAGTGTCCGCCCCCTGCGGGGTGACCGCCACCCCAAAGTGGTCACACGCCTGGGTGTGGAAGGGGCTGTGGAAGCAGGAATGAGACGGGCATCGTCTCTGTCACCTAGCGCAGTGGTCCCCAACCGTTTTGCAGGGACCACTTCACTCCCTCGCCCGCCACTCACCGCCCGCTGCGCGGCCCAGGTCCCAGCAAGCCATGGCCTGGGTCCCGTCCACAGCCCAGGGCGGGGGGCCCCCGACTCGTGGTTCGCTGGGCAGAGAGAGAAGATGAGCAGGCGCATCCAGGTCAGCGCCCGTTCTGAACACCCGACTTGTGCTGGTGTTAGGGTGACGTGGGCTCCAGTGGGGCACAGAGATGCCGCCACCAGGAAACACAGCTCTTCCCTGACCTGACTCAGGCGCCGAGCACCGTTGTCCACTCTCTGCTGTGCAGTTCGGCGCTCTGCGTGGCGGGAAAGTCACCAGCCCAGCGAGACGGTGTCCTCCCGGAGGGGACCAGCATCCAGCGGGGAAGACGGGCCAGCGTAAGGAGAGAGAACCCCAAGCCACTTGGGAGGCCAGGGGTGGGCAGGGCGGTGCTCGAATATGCAGCCGGGCCCCAGCTCCTGTTTCCTAGAGGCAGGGATGAGGGAGGGCCTGGGAAGGGGTGAGCTCCGGGTCGGGGTTGGGGTCAGCCAGGAGAAGGAAGCGCACTGGGCCAGGGGCAAAAGCGAGCACATCTCCGTCTGCAGAGCCCAAAGGAGGGGGGAGAGCGAGACAGCCCAGGAGCACGCGGGGTCCACAAAGGTCAGACCCCAGAGAGTGGGGGTGCGGCGGGAACAGGCTGCCAGGTACCCAGGGGCCACGTCCTACAAGTCCTTCTTCCTCCCGGAGAGTCCAGGCCTCATCCTCTGAGCGCTGAGCAGATGTGGAAGGGTTTAAGCTAAATGCCTTTGACCTTGGGAAAGGCCCTGGCCACGCCGCAGGGCGAAGGGCTGGGGGAGAAGAAGGGGAACGGAACCAGGTGTCGGGTGCGTCCGTGGTGCGGGGCAGAGGTGGCGTTCGCTGCCAGGCTGCAACCCAGGAGACGGCAAAGTAGGTGACAGGGAGGATGTTCCCGGAATAACCCGGACTGGACTCATGACTGACGGCCTGGGGGAGGGAGGTACCCAGCAGGGCGCCTTTGGGGTCCGACATCCTGGGATGCATTTGTGAGGCAGACTGGTGGTCCGGGGTGCAGGATTTCAGAGGAAAAGGGACGCGGCTGCCTCGAGCTGCTGGCCAGAAACCTGGGGGTTCTAGGAGGGCTGGAGGGGCTGGGACTCGATCGATGTATTTCTAAGTCTCTTATCTGGGGTCACTTCTTCCACAGCTTCAAAACCGGAGCACGAACTTGGGATCCGGAGAGAGGTGGCCTGGACTGGCGTTTGCTCCATGAGGACCTTCCCCGGGGGCGACGCTCACTCCGCCAGCTCCGCCGTCCGCTGGCTTCTGTCGCAGGAGGCCTCAGAACCTCCTCGCTCAGCAGGTTTCCGGGCTCAGGGCGGGTGAGAAGCCCGCTCACAAAAGGAGCCGCGCCGAGACCGGGCGCAGCAGAAACCGGGCCGATGTTTACTCTCTGAGCCGTCTTTTCTGAGCGCGCCCCAGGCGCCCGGCCCTGGGGAGAGCTGCCATCTGGGGAGCCAGCAGGTGTGGCGGGGGCAGCCGGCCAGGGAGGCAGAGGGGGGCCGGGGGGCACAGGTGCTGGGACAGGGCCGCGCAGGAGGAGCGGAGGCGTCTCGCTCGGTCTGCCCTCCAGCCGAGCTCCCGCCCACGCAGCCCTCGCCGGGGTCTCAGCTGCAAACACGTCTGAGGATGGACCGGGCGCTACCACCCTTTGCAAAGAGCAGGGAATGGAAGGCGCTGCCTGAAGCGTGCTGTCGAAATGGCCGGTCTTGGAACTGGGGAAATGTAGCTGGAGAAAGCTTTCATTTTCCCCCTAAACATTTTACTTAGGTGGAGAGGAGCTGCCCCGCTAACTTTGTGTAGAAAAATGGGAGTGTTTATTTTTCTTAGTTTTGTGTTTTTACATCTAAAAATATACTTCAGCCACTGTTTCACGCAGAAGAGGAAACATTGTAACTGTTTCTCGCAGAAGAGGAAACATTGTAACTGTTTCTCGCAGAAGAGGAAACATTGTAACTGTTTCTTGCAGAAGAGGAAACATTCTAACTGTTTCATGCAGAAGAGGAAACATTCTAACTGTTTCATGCAGAAGAGGAAACATTCTAACTGTTTCTTGCAGAAAAGGACCCCCTCCCCCCCTTGGAACGAGGCTCCAGCAAAGTTTGGTGAAGGCGGCGAGAGGGGGAGGTGGGTGGGAAATGCGGCCACCGGTCTTCAGGTGACATCCTGACGCTGCTCTCGGAAAGTCCAAATGTGCTGCGGCCACTGGCGTGTGGAGTGACGGCTCTGGGGGACCGATACGGAGTCACGGCGTCCCTGGGCCCTCAGAGGACCTGAGCCCAGGCAGACTCGGCCCCGCCCTCACCTGCTGACATCAACATCCGCAGCTGGACCGTGGCTGGGGGGGATGCCCACCCTCGTGTGCACCCTTCACACCTGGCTCAGCGCGATTCGCCGCTGACGCAGACGGACCGCAGGGCGGGGTAGCCCAGGGACACGGGGGGAGTCTGCGCCATGTGACACTGGACACCCAGCTCTGAGATGCAGGGTGATGAACCGCCCCCGCTGGGTGTCTGCTGGTTTTGGGTGACACTCTCCGCAGACAGGTTTGTGAGATTGAAGGCCTGCTTTCACGCCCCCTCCTCGCTCCTTCGGGGAAAACAAGGGACAATCTCTTTGCCGCTCTTTCACGTGCTGGAAGGGGTCGGGGGCACCTGGGGGCCTCGCGCCTGTCCGTGGCGTGAATAAAGGGGCCAGAAGTCTCAGCTCCGACGGCCGAGGAGAGAGGCAGGTGAGTGCAGACAGAAGGCGGTGAAGGAGTGACAGGTGTGTCCCCGGAATCTGAGGGCAGGCTCGGTGGGGGGCGGCGGTTCGCTGTCTAACGAACGTCATTCCGGATGACCTTGAACCCACCTGCGCAGTAGGGTCGCACCGAGCCAGGCACCTGTGAAGAGGGACATGCACACGGAAGGGTGTGAGGCCGTGAAGGACGAGACGGAATGGGCCACAACTGACCACGAGCCCCCGTGACCCCTCCCTCCGTCTCCGCTGGGCCGCAGGGGTCAAAGGGGGTCGTGGGACTTAAAGTGCCCCCCCCACCCCTGCCCCAAATGTAGGTGACAGAACTTCCCCGGTCCCTCCTGGACCGTAGCCCAGATGTGCGCGTCCCCAGCTGAAGGCCACGGAAACAGCATCAGTGCCACGGCGTCTGGGTGTGGGCGGGGAGGGGCGCATCTCCCGGCGCACAGCTTTGGGGGGAGATGCTGGCGCGGTGGGGAGATCTCCCTCCGGCAAGCTGAGGGGTGGTCTCTCACTTCCGGGCACACCCTAAGGAATCAGCCCATCCTCTTAGCCATCTTCAAGGTATATTCTAATTTTGCACTTCGCAAAACTTGAAACGCACAGTGGGTTTGCACAGAGCGATAGCAGACCCCGATCTCAGGAGAAGACCGGCGGGCAGCCTGGTGTGGCGGGCACTGCACCTGCGCGCACACACCCCGAGCTCAGCGCCCGTCCCCGCCGACTTGCTCTTACAGAGGGGCTTGGACCACGCAGCGACTTCTACAACCAGCACTGACTTCAACCCCCAGGCCCAAGGGGACGAGTCTCCCGTGTCATCTCTGTCACCACCTCTCCCTTCGTTGCTGGGACCCAGGGGTCCTACAGCCCACCCGGTGCGTGACCCCAGGTCGGACGCCGTCAGAGAGAACGGAGCCCGCACGGGCACATGCCGTGTGCGCCAGGCCCCACCATTCCAGGACCTGCCTCTTCCAGAAGCTGGTGAGGGCCGCCCCGGTGAGCGCAGGGAGGAGCGAAAATAAACTAGAAGCCCCACAGGGGGGCCGAAGTCCGCTGTGCCTCTTGTCCAATCTTGGACGTGTCAGCGAAGAGACAGGCAAGCGGCCGGTCTCACAGAGGGATGCTCTTTGGGCCGTCGCCCTGCAGTCCCCCAGCAGCCTGGCGTTTGGGAGCTGGCACGGCCGGGGATGGGAGCTCAGGTGCCTGGGAGGGAGCCCCCCCCGCCCCCCCCGGGCGGAGGCCCCTTCACTCCTGGAGCGCAGTGGGGGGAGGGGGGGAGAGGAGGGGCAGGGCATAGCGTGTTTCCTCCCAACCTCCTTGAACGGGGCGGTCGCGGGGGCAGGGGCTCTCTCCCTTAATAGACCCCGGGGTTGCGTTGGAGGTGAAGCATGTTTCGCACGCGCATGAAACACCCTTGAAGGCAGAAGGCGGGGGGGGGGGGGGGGCTGCGACTGGCGCCCTGGTGCTCCGAGAGAGCCCTTCAGGGCGGTCCCCGAAGGTTTCGCCTGGGCTTACCGTATGCACAGGGGTGGTTACAGGGGCAGTACACTTGGAGGCTAGCGCCACGGAAATAGAAGCGCGGGAGACAGGACTGCCTTCTACTTTCTCTCCCGGGGGACGGCAGGGAGGGATATTGCTGAAGATGCCCGTGGCCCCGCTCCGCTCCGCTCTCCAGGTACACGGCGTCAGCACCCGCCCTCCTCCTCCTCCTCACGGCACCCCCGTGCCCAGGGGGCGCCCGCACTGCGGGCTCCGTGCCTGACGAACCCTCAGAGAGCCTTGGCTGCACTCGGAGAGCCGTGCTCTTGTCCGTAGCAGCCGCCTTATTTTGGGAAACCCAGAGGGGATCCCGCACGCCGAGCTCCGAGTGAGGGGCCGCACCCTGTCATTCCCCAAACCTCTGCAGGTGGCGCCCGAAGCAGAAAAGATTCAAGTATAAGGTTCGCTTTCTGTTTTTGTTTTTGTTTTTTAACGTTTCAAAGCACAGACCTACGATAGGGGAACGTTGACACGCTTTTAGAAGGGTGCGAAACCAGTTTGAACTCACACGCGTGAAGCGTTTTGAGTTGGTGTGATTTGGCATTCAGCCCTCAGAGCCCTTTGTCTTATTTCCCTGAACTTGACTCTTCCCTTTGGGCAAGTGAGGTCGACCAGAAGGCAGCACCTGCCCCACTTTGCTTTGTCAGGCCACCAGGGTGAGAAGCAGATGCGGCCTGTGCCTGTGCCCTCGCCGTTCCCAGCGGGGGCTGTGTCCGGCGCGTTCTTCTTAGGGGCTCTGCGGGACTGGCCTGCGGGTGCGCAGGCAGGAGGGACCGTGGGGGGACTCGGAACCGAGAGCTCCGCCTTCTCCACACCCCGCCGCTCCAGGCCCCAGTGGCATCTGCCACCCGTGATTCAGGGGGTCGGACACGGTTGTGCAGACAGTTGTCTTTATTTCAGAAAATGGTGAGCTTCTGGGGAAAGGTCAGAACACAGTGAGGTGCCACCCGGTGTCGGAAGCATCAGTCAGCTGCTGTCTGATGGCCAAAGCAGAGCTCGCAGGGGTGTCGCTGAGTTGAGATGGACCAGTGACGAGCTGTGACCTGGGCGTCACCCGTGGCGGGACAGGCGGACAAGACCGCAGTGGCGGTTGTGTTCGGCATCAGCTGTACCCCGAAACCAGTCCGCACTGCCCTCTTGTCTGTGAGTTCAGTGATAAAATCCGAACGTTGACTGGTTATTCCTGCCCTTTCCCCCTTCCTTCCTTCCTTCCTTCTTCTCTGCTTCCTCGCGTTACTCATTTCGCCCCACGAGTGGTATTTAGTGAGTCCCTATTTATAGACACTGCAGACGAAGTGAAGATCAAGTTCAACACAATCATCATGCAATTTGTCACCATGGAATTTACATCTTAGAGGCTGGAGACAGATATCAAACCAAACATTTCATAAACGATTAATGCTGACCGTGGAGTCAATTATGTGGCTGATGTCCCAGGAGGCCTTAACAGGCTGTGACCAGGGCGTCTTTCCGGGGTGGGGGGGGGCCGCTCATCAACGTCGGGAGCCTGCTCAGGTTGCTCTCTGAGTTCCACGCTGCGGTGGAAAAACAAAGGCGTCTGCTCCCTCTCCAAGGCCTTGTGTCCTGTTCACACGGTGCTCTGCGCACCTCCAAGGGCCTCCCAGGTGTCTGCGGGCACCACCGAGCCAGGCAAGGAGAGGACAGGGCCCCAAGGTCGCGGGACGCACGCATCCCTCCCGTCAGAGCCGGGACCGTGGTCCTCAGGCAGCGGCACCTTGTGAACACACGCCTGCGAGTGTGTGCAGACGGGGAGGGCTGGGCACTGTCCCCACGTCTGCTGACGGACGTGGCTCCCGGTGAGCCCGGCGCCAGGCAGCGAGGATGACCTGTACGGTCTCCGTCCAAGTAAGGCCACGCTGCCAGGAGGCAGCGACGGCCGGCTGCTGGCTAAGGAGGGATTTCCCAACGAAGGAACCATTGCTAGAACGTGCGGCTCAGAAGAACGGCCCCGTTGCACTCACAGTTCGGGGGCTCAGTATCCCATTTTCTTGACTTTTCCTCGTACGCACCAGCTGAACGACCCTCGCTGTAGCGGCCATTCCTGGGCACGCACACTGGCTCGCCAGGGTCCCCGGACGCTCAGGATCCACACTGAACATTGGGCGCATTTTGCAGGGTTTCCATCTGCATCTTCTCCAGACGATGTGCTGACCTGGGGGCACCACAAGTCCCTGGAACTTCCTGTTGTCCTCAAGTCCTGGCAGGTGTCCCGGGACTTGACGGAGGTTTCGTTCCTAAGGACTGCAAATGGGGGGGGGGGTGGTCCCCAGGACAAGGGCACCTGCCTCCAGAACCACCAGGTCATCACTGCTCACAGCCACCCCACACGGCGACTGCTCCTGTGTGCTCCGTGTCTCCTTGTCAGATCAGCCACGTTTCGGGTAGGAAGGTCCCGAGGGAGTTGACCTGGGAAGGGACATGGTGCTGGGGGGCGATTATGAGGATTATGAGATGGAAGAGCCAAGGGTCAGACCTGAGCGGGATCCGCGTGTGGGAAGCACATGGTCGTGAGCGCTGTGCCCTCTGTCCCGTAAGGACTTCGTGCTTGAAGGCTGGAAACAGCGAGGAAACCCGAGCTGAAACTTTCTCGAGGTTCTGCAAACGGCGAGGCATGCTGGGGACAGTTCGCGGGTCTACATTTTAAAGGTTCTGCATCATAGTATTGATCCGAATGACTCAGAATTTCATACAAAATTTCATTACCTTTTAACTTGATGGAATTCACCAAGGAAAGGAAAGCGACAGAAACGGGCTGTCACATAAGGACTTTCAGGGTCACGTGAGACCGTCGCACAGCGGGCGGGGACTGTAGTCGGCACGGGGCTCAGCGCCCCCGGCCCCCAAATCTGGGCCATGCAGCGCGGCACTGAGACGCCCGAGCTCAAAACACTGGCAATCGGATTAGACCTTACACTTCTGGGGCCGCTCCCCAAAGACGCACACAGCGAAGGACCAACGCACGGATCCCCCTCGCGGCGTTCGTTAGCGGTGAGAAGGGAGGAGAGGGCTTAGCTTCCGCTCGCAGGGGCCCCGTGAGACATAATTACCGTTGCCGCTGTGCCACGGAGAGCCACACAGGCAGACGGCCAGAAAGGTGCGGAGCAGTATTTATAGGGCGTTGTGTTTAAATGTAAAAAGAGGAAGGAGGTAAAATAAAACAGATGATTGTGGCTCCTACCCACACGGGGAGGGGGGGGGACGCATGAGGTAGGCGCAACAGCCCTGATTCTTTTAGTCCACGTGTCAGGTCAGGGGCTCCGTGGTGCGAAGAAGCGTGAGTCCACGAAACTGAATTCCAGGCATCTGCGCAGCTCACGGAACACGTGCCTCAAGGACAAAGTGCGGTGGAAAAAAACTGAAAATGTTATCTGCAATCCCGGTGGTATAATTTTGATAGTTATTTCCGAATTATTACCTGCCTACTGGGGGGTAAAGCAGCTACGAAGTGTTGATGGCATGAGGAAATGTGACTTTAAATGTTAAGAGAAAAAAATACAACTATAAAGTCGAAGCAGGTCAGCCAAAGCTCTGCGTTCCAGCGTTTGAACTGCAGCGACCGGGACGCACTCAGGGTGTGTTTTGTCCTGACACCGCGTTTTCCAGATCTGTCCACGGAGAAGCCAGGGGAGCGCAGCCACCCCCCACCCCGCCCCCCGTGTGGGCGTAGGGTCCCTGCACTCAGCACGCAGACGGGTCAGCGGAGGAGTTTCCCTGACGGAATCGATTAGGACGCTTGGCGGGAGGGCCGAGTCTAGGTTCAGGGCAGAAGACTGTAAAATGGGCCTGGAAGGTCTTTTGCACCCTCCAACGGGGACGCCCCTGCGACTGTGACCTCATGCAAAGGAAATTAGAGTCATTGTAAGAACCCAACCCCGTCCCACAGAAGGTAGGAGCTGAGACCCTTGAAAATGGTGAGGATGCCGACGGGTGGAAAGGCACCGGAACTTAACCCGTGGAAACTCGCGAAGACGCAGAGAAGTGGTGAAGGAAGGAACAGAGCCTGCACCCTCTTCCTGCCGTGGGCAAGCTGGCCCTCACTTCTACTCTATTTTGTTTCTGTGTCGAAACCTCACTCCCCACTCCCTTGATGCCTCTTGTAGTGAAGAGCCTGCACTTTTCGGGGAACAAGACTTAAGAATTCAAATCCCAGCTTTGCGACTCAAAAGCTAAATGCAAATTGTTTCACGCCAGCTTTGCCTCCCCGATGATTGTAACCAAGTGGCAAGAATTAAACGGAAAGGCATACACGAAGCGCTCAGCACGTGCTGCCCACCTGAGGTGTCCAGGCTCCATCCCCTCATCGCAGCCTCGCAGGACCGACTGGTCTAGCCCCCCACGGGAGAGCGCCGTAGGACCGCACAGAGACTCCTCCTGAGACGGAAGCCGGGACGCGCGACCCAGCCGTCTCCGTTCCGAACGTGTTTCCCGAGGAAAGGAGACCTCGGTCCCCGGGAGACGGCTGCTCCACCACAGCCAGGGCGCGGAGACGACCCCGGGGTGTATCGGCTGACGGGCGGGTAAAGGAAGCGTGGTCTTCACGCACAATGGCATACCTCTCAGCCTCAGGAAGCGGACAGCCCCACCATCTGTGACGAGGTGGGTGGCCCCCAGGGCGCTGTGCCCAGCGGGATGAGCCAGGCAGAGAAAGACAGACACCTGACAGGTGTCCCCTTAAAAAAGGGGAAGGCGAGGTCGTAGGCGCAGAGGGGAGAAGGTGGTGGGGCCTTTTGGAGAAGTGCAGAGAGCCTGGCAAGAAGCGGGGACCCTTGATTCTAGGGTGAGGGACGCTTGGGAACCTGATGCGCGTCCCGTCGTGACTGCAGTTGGGAGCAGCGCGTCCGTGACCACACTGTGCGCAGAGAGCAGGTCTTAAGCAATCTCCCCCTCAAGGGAAGGTCACTCTGGGAGGCGCTGGGTCTGCTAATGAACTTGACTGAGGGTCCCTCACACCGTGCGCCTCTGTCAGACCACCACGCTGTCCACGTTAGAGGTACTGCTGTTTCTCGGTCAGTCACCGGTCAGTAAAACGCGGGGAAAGGAGGGACCTTGGGCCGGACGTGACTCTGTGTCTCGTGTCCTGCCTGCGTCCCCCTGGGTCTGGGCTCCACTGTGTGGCGTTGATGTTTTCAAAGCCTTTCTGTTCCTTGCCCTGTCCATCTTCCCTGCCCTTTGCCCCCTTGTCAGACCTCCTGCGCTTTTGCTTGGAGATTGCGTTCGCTGGGTGGCTGTCGCCCCCGCTGGGTTTCACGGAGGCCGCTGCTGGGCCCCGCACCCCAGAGAGCCGCCCCTCGCTGCGCCCCGTGTCCTAGGAAGCCCGTCAAAGGCCGTCTGCATTTCTGTGACAGCGTTTTCCAAAAAGTCTCTAGCAAGTTTTTATCTGGTTCTCTGTTCAGATTCCCTTTTCTCTGCTTTCCATCACCCGTCTGCACCTCTGCGCCTGCCGCTTCACGCGTGAGCGCCCTGACTCGGTCCTGCGGGTTTGGTCCAATACTCCCAGCAGCCCTGGCCCGTCAGCTTCCAAGGCTCTGTCTCCCTGCGCTGTGTGTCTCCCCCTTCGGTGCGGTTTGTCCCTTTTTTCTTGAGCCAGGGACGGTGTCCTGGGTAACAGGGATGATGGTGGGGTGGGGGGTGCTCTGTCGTCCCCCAGAACTGGGGTCTCAGTCCTGAGTGAGCCCGGGCCTCTGCACTGTGGACTCAGCCGGGCCCCTCCGCATTGCCCAGGTCGGACAGGTGGCCTGGGGGATGGGCAGGGCTGAGCGGGGAGCTTCCCTCCCCAGACACACCGTTCCCCCGAGGGGAAGGGGGACGGAAGGCCTTGTGTTGCAAAGGCTCAGCCCCTCCTGCCACCAGAGCACGTGGAGACTGCTCTCCTGACGTGTGCCCTGGGAAGCTGGCCAAGCCCTTGGAGGAAAATCTCAGAATAAAACTGTGGGTCCCTGCGGACTGGCTCCCTGGAGTTGTACCCCCAGACGGTGCACCCCAAGCCTCCAGCAGTGTGTCGGCCGCAGTCCAGACGTCCTGCTCTGGCCCTGGGACCCCCGCAGGCATTTCTGGGGTACCTCTCCCAGAAGCCAGGATGTCCTGGATCCCGTCTCTCTCTCCAGTATTGGGGGCAGAGGTTTGCCCCGGATGCTCGCCTTGCTTATGGATCCAACCATCTTGGTTTTCATCTACGATAAAGGGGTTATGCCCAAGCTCCTCACACAGGGACCAGAATCTGTGAACGCACCCCTCGCTGTGACCACATGGGCCGTTTCCCCCAAACAGGGCTCTCAGAAGGGCAGACCGACAGGGAAGGCCCCGCCTGACGTCCGTTCTGGGACATCGATCCAGGTCTGCCAGTGGAGAGCAGCCGACCGCCCAGGCAGCAGAGCCACCGGGAGACGGCCTGGCCTCCTCTCGAAGGGCCCCCGTGGGCGAGGGTCTTGGAAGGCACGTGCTCAGGCCGTACCCCCCTCCCCGCCTTGAGGGCTGCAAGGGCGGCTGATGTTGGGCGTGGGCGGGGCCTCGTTTTTCTGCTTGTATTTTGAAAAACCGTGCATGCGCAGCACCCCTTGAAGGCACTCCTCTCGTCCACTGAAGCCGCGTCTTACAAAGGACGGAGAATTCGGGGTGTCTGGCCCCTTTTGCGGGTCCCGCTCGGTGAAGAAGGTGGCGCCGCGCACCGCAGCCCCACCTCCTTCGGCCAAGGCCTGGATAACGACCCTGGAAGCAGCTGATTGCGAAGGCACCAAACATGCCGCAGTCAGGAAGCCGTCCCTTCGGGAGGCGGGCGCCCGCCCTCACGGGGAGCTCCGTCCGGGAAGCCTCCCCACGCTGCCAACGCGCTCTGGACTGAAGGCCGGCTGGGCGGGCGTCTCCGCCGGCGGGGCCGGGGCCCCTGGGGAGCGTGCTGCTCCCGGAGGCTGCGGCCCGTGTTTCTCGGGTCTCCGACCTGGTACGGGCGCTGGGAGAAGGCCACTCATGTCTGCGGTGGCCTCGCAGCCGCCGTCCTGGGGGGATCCGTGTCTCTCGTTCAAGTAAATGCAACGGGAGGTGCCCAGCGTGGGTCCGGCTGCGTATCCGTGAATCGTACGCACGGAAGCGGCTTTTAACTTTTTATTTTGAATTTCTTTGCCAGGAGACAGTGAAGAAAGGAAAGAAGAGGAAGCTGGACAATGGGGTCCCTTTACCTGCCTGCCGCAGCTGGCCATCAACCCTGCCACCAGGGTGATTCTATGACAAAGAACTTTCTTCCTGAAAGATCACGGTAAGATCTGGAGAACGAAGCGGCTTTGGTTGTCACGTAACACATTTCTCAGGCATCTGCCAGGTCGGGGCCCGTGGCGTTGAGGTGATTCACGGAAACTTCTGTGATGGGGCGGGGGGGAGGGCGGGATGAGCCGACCGCAGGGTGCGTGTGGCTGTGTTTGGTGTCCTTGTCACAGCACACGTGGTGGCCAGAGGGTCACGACTTGCACAACACCCACAACCTTGCCGCGTGGCATTCGGTGGAACGTGGGGCGTGCCACCCACGCTTGCTGCCCGAACTTTTCTCCTGGGATTTGGAGGCTGCCATGCAGTCATATAAGGTGGTAAAACGGTTGGTGCCGATTCGTTCTTGCCATGAAGAGATTTTTTTGTGAACTGAATTGCTTCCCTCCCAAAAATATACTCCAGTCCTAACCCCCAGTGGGTGCGAATACATTCTGATGGGGAACTGGGGTCCTTGGCCCTGGCTGGGTGGCTCAGTTGGTTGGTTGGAGTGTCATCCCCAAGTGCCAGCTTTGTGGGTTCAATCCCCGCTCAGCACCCGTACAGGAAGCAGCCACTGAACACATCAGTAAGTGGAACAACGAATCGATGTTCCTTTCCCTCTTTCTCTGCCCTTCCCTTTTCTTGATCTCTCTCTAATCAATAAATAAAAAGAAAATTGAGAAATAGGGTCCCTCTAGATACAATCAGGGTAAGACAAGGCCCTGCTGAATCGGAGTGAGCCCTAACCCCATATAAATGGACACAGACACAGGGAAGTGACCACTGGGTGAAGGCGAGGCAGAGATGGACCCCCGCTCTGTGGTCAAGACCCAAGGAGGGGCCGGGGCCGCCCCACCCTGGAAGACGCCAGAACGGATCTTCCCGTAGAGTCTCCGGAGGGAGCTCGGCTCCGCCTCCACCTTGATTTGGACTTTCAGGCTTGAGAACTAAGAGAAAACACCTCCGTTGTTTTAAGTCACCCAGTCTGTGGCCATTCGTCACAGTAGCCAGGAGACAGGACCCCACCTTCCTTTCGCTTCCTCCGCTTGGGTCTCCTGAGGTCCCTGCCCCCTGGTCCATGTCCAGGCCCAGCACCCCAGTTTCTCCTGCATTGTCTGAGTCCCCCACACGAATTCCCACAGCTCCCCTTTAAGCCAGGGGTGCCCAAGCTTTGGGCGTCTCTGCCACCAGGAAGGAGAAGAGTTGTCTTGGGCCACACATGAAATACATTGTGACACGTAATCACAAAACAGTCTCATAAGGTTTTAGGTAACTTTACGATTTTGTGTTGGGCTGAATTCTTGCCATCCCCGGCCGCATGGGGCCAGCGGGCTGCAGGTTCTGTTGCTTGTCTCAGGGGGACCTGGGGAACAAGCAGACGTTTCTTGTTGCCTTTCCAGGTGTCAGTGGGCATGGGTGGCTGGTCAGACAGACTTCCCAAAAAACGATGCCCCAAACCAGAGCAGAGGCAGGCAGAGGGGTCGCCCCGCGGGATGATAAATTACACCACCAGGCGACAGGTGCGCCCCAGCGTGGTGTCATCATCCCCCCCAGGGGCTGCACCGTTGCCTGGCTAACATGTGCCCTGGGCTCCCGGCTCCAATTCCGTGAAGTTCCATGGTAACTCCTGGACTTTCGAGTCGGAGATGCAAATCATTACTTTACGGTAGAGCGAGGCGCAGCAGTTTGGACCCCTGCTCTACGGGGCACTGACTAGCTTTGCGTCTAACCGAGCAGTCTTATCCGATGCTGTTTCCAGAGCCTGTGCAACCCTCGCCGACAATTCTCCTGTGAACCGACCCTGCCTTTCCGCCGATGACCCTGTTACGCGGTGGAATCAGTCTTGCTACATTAACGAGAGGGTTCTGATATTTTTACCCTTTAGACGACCGTACTTTGATGTGCACAGACAAGATTGCACTTTCTTTCATGGGAGAATGTGGGTGGCCCCACATTCACTGGATGACTGAGTACTTGGGACGCAGCCATCGGCCGAGGGAGGAGGTTGGCACTAAGTGGAAACATGAAAGGCCTTCAGTGTGCTGAGCGAAAAATTATATATATGGAATTCTGAAAAGCCCACTCGCTGAAAAAGTCCTAACAAAGACACCACCCACCGCTTGTCTCCTCGAGTCTGAGACGAGTCGCCCGGCAGGTCTGCTCCTTAAGAGCCACCTTAACTATCTTCATGTCCTCGTGTTTTTCACCTGGTTCTTTGGACAAAACTAAATCTGGACACTGAAGGGCAGGGTATCATTAAGTAAACTCTGGCATCGGGGGAAGCAGCTGACAATTGACCGTGACTTACAGGAGTCTGATAGGAAACTTAGGAAACGTCCCACGGCAAGATCAGACTTCAGGTTTCACGGCATCGTCGGCACATCGATGGGAAAATGGAAACAAGGGAGAACAAGCAAACCGCCCCCACCACCACCGTGCAGCACTCACGCGGCGTTTCGAAAAGGAGCAGACAGCACCCTGATGGGAGGGGGTGTGTGTGCGTGAGTGTGTGTGAGTGTCTGTGTGAGTGAGAGCGTGTGCAGGAGGGTGTGTGTATGTGAGAGAGAGAGTGCATGACTGTACCTGCGTGTGCGTGACTGTGAGTGTGTGTGCCTGTGTGTATGTGACTGTAAGTGACTTTGTGAGACTGTGCGTGTGTGCGTGCGTGTGTGTGCATGTGTCCCAGGGCCAAAGCCGGGCCAGAGTGATGGGGAGTGAAGGACTCGAGGACACTGCCACTCCCGAGCGCTGATGTACGCCCAGCTCCAGGCTTTCTGAAAAAGACTTGAAAGTCTCTGATCCTCGCCCTGGGAGGCCAGGTGTCACCGTCACTCCCGGTTGGGGACGACGCTCGGAGGGCTTCCCTTCTCCCCAGCCACGCGGCAGCCCGCACAGCGCCGGGATTCAGACTCACTTCCAACTGCACAGCGCCTCTTCGGGTCTCTATCATAGGTCACCGCCTCTCCAAGCGACGGGGACCTTGTTGGTGGCTGTCCAGGCATCTGGGGGCTTGCTCAGGCCGCAGGTCCAGACTGCAGCCTTTCCGGGACCCACCTGGTTTGATGGAAAAGCCTGGGCAAGGCACCCAGGGCAGTGACTTCTGGGAGCACGTCATCTCCGACATGCCACAGGCCCTCGGGAAAGCCCTCTGCCCTGGTCCGGGCCTCAGTGTCCAAATCTGTAGAATGAGCTTATCGGACCCGATCCTTACATTTATCACAGTGCTGAGCGGGGTTGGTTTCACCGTACGTGGTTCATCATTCTTTCTGTCCAGAGAATGCACTGAGGGGTATGCTGAGAATCACCCTGAGATGCTGCGACTTGAGAGGTGACCGTCAATGTGTGTCCCATTGAGAAGGAGCACAAAGTCGCAGCTGAAACTGACGCAATGCTTTATGGTCAATTAGTATCTTATTTTATAGGCACTGGGAAAAAATGGACTTATTTACAAATAGATATCTTTACCCTATATCACAAAACTCAGAGGGCAATAAAAAGACTTGAAGTCTTCCTGAATTTCCTTCCCATTGAGCCTCTAATGTCCCCAGATGGCTGTTAGGCTGAGAGGTGTGGGCGTTTTTGCAGATTCACCTGCTAGTCACCACCTGTGAGAGATTCCGAGCTAACGCGATAAAGCATTTATTTATTAAGCAAACCGTTGATGGTCATTTCTGAGGTTTTCTCAAAGCCAGTGACACTTTTTATTTCCCTTTGCTACTAGAAACTACCTGGGTGTGCCTGCCTGCGTGTCTTTTACTGTCTGTGTGCCCTAGTACAATTAAACGTGAACTTGCCTGGATACGCATGCTCTGTGGACTGTCTAGAGAATAGACACCTGAGATTGGACTCAGGATTCCACTCACCGCCAGGTCCCCTCCCCACCCACTGCCTGGCCCTTCACGAAATAGGGGCTCAGAAAATCCTTGTTGACACGAAGCAGACCCAAACTATGTCACAGTGATTTTAAAATCTTCAAATTATTTGGCTTCCTATGACTCCTGTTAGCTAGAGTGAGTGGTCTACATACACTGAAAACATGTTCCTAAATGTTTACCATTTATTAGCCCTAGAAAGCCAGGCAGGATGGTAAATTGCACGACACATCAGCGAAGACAAATTTTCCCTAGAAAAATTATTTAAAATTATAGTTTTTCATGGAGCTCTGCACTGTTGTTGATTTTTGCCTAATTAAATGCTGATTATAAAGCAAACGCCTGCCAGGGTCTTTCCCACCGATCAGCTGGGTGACGGAAGTGAACCAAATGGGTTTGCTGGTTTCCCATATAACACAGAAGTTGTTTTATTACCAGCATTTCAGAGTTGGGTTTTTATTGTCGTTTTATGTGCTTTGAAATCTGTCCATTAAAAATAAAAATTTCAAAAATAACGATCGCTTTGCATTTTCTCCAAGTGGAAATGCAGGGCATGGAATCCTGCGCTGACTGCACACTTCTGAGTGCCCGACCCACCAGTGGGTCTTCCCAGGGACTCCCGTGTAATTCTGGGTTAAGTTTGAAATGATTTACTTAAACGTGTGGTAGAAATAAGCCTGTGTGTTCCGGAACAAGCTGCTCCTTGGAGCAGCACTTCAACGCATCAGGAACCGCATTTCTCCGTGCCGCTGGGCTGGGTAACAGGCAGGGGCCCGACTTGGCCTCTCGGCTCACAAGCCTGCTGTTCCCCCCCGCACCCAGTCCTGGGGGTCTTACAGCCTGCTGACCTGGATGCCACACATGCACGCACACATGTATACTCACATATGCACCCATGCACGTGTCTGCAAGTGCACAGAACCACATTCACGTGCACACACTTGCACACAAACGCAGAGCATTTCAAAGGGATGGTGTAACATAAGAATCCCATGGTCCCAATAATGATGTAACATGTCGGTTAGGAACGCAGACTCAGGGCAACTTGCTGCGCTGAAATCCCGCCTCGTACGTAGTGCTGTTGGGAGGGAGCCTGAGCCTCTCTCCGCTCCGCAGCTCCCGCCCCTGTGACGTGGGCTGACTAACACTAGGATTGGGCAGAGGAGTGCCTGGAGGGACAACTAAGTAATACTCGTCAAACATTTAGCTCCACTGGCCAGAGTGTAAGTGTCATGCAAGTTGCACCTGCCAGGGTGTAAGTGTCATGTAAGTTGCATCTGCCAGGGTGTAAGTGTCATGTAAGTTGCATCTGCCAGGGTGTAAGTGTCATGTAAGTTGCATCTGCCAGGTGTAAGTGTCACGTAAGTTGCACCTGCCAGGGTGTAAGTGTCACGTAAGTTGCACCTGCCAGGGTGTAAGTGTCATGTAAGTGACCATCACATTAGAAAGCATGAGGAGGTACCCATCTGTCACATCGCGCACTGGAGGATTGTGTAAACCTGTCATGGGACACGGGTGGAAACCCCACCGAATTTTGACATCCACCTCTTCCCTCGTCTCACCACGAACAACTCCTTCTGTGTTTGTTGTTACTCTCTCAGAAAGTTTGTTCCTGTGTGTAACCGTATATGAAATGCCCGGACAGTGGGCTAACTCTGAAACATGAAACTGGCCCCGACCCCAGCCCCACGCACCACCCCCCAAGTGACCAGACTGGCTTCCTCGCTGGGAACGAGTGCGAGGAGTGATCTTCGCCCCTTGGGTGTAACATTCTCAATAAAGCCAGCGCTCTAGGCAGGACCTGTCTGAGAGAACCTTACTGAGGTGTATCTGCTAAAGGCCACGGGAACAAAAACATTCACCAAGTCCCCGCACGGCGCCCGTGACGGAGCAGCTTTGTGACCGATCCCAGTGCCACCAGCTGCCGGTTCCCCTGTGACAGGAACAAGGCGCCGTCTTCGACGCGGGCGTGAGAGAAGTTCCCAGCGAACTTCCATGGTGTCCTTACCCAGCAGGATCCAAGCTGATCCTGTCTGGATCCGTCCTTACCCGGCAGGATCCGTACATCCTGTCTGTCTGTCTGTCTGTCTGGGCGTGTTACGTGCGGAATTCAAAGAGCTCTCACATCCGCTGGGTCTCCTTGCTTCCCTTTACAGATGGAATTTCTTCCACACCAACACAGTTTTCTGGGGAATGTGAGTGCAGCCTCGGGAGTCACTTCTCCCGTCACCCACGCAGGGGCTTGTAGCACTGGGCACGTTGGAAAGGGACGGTGTTGGCGAGATCTGCAGGGACTGCTGCTGGGAGCCCTGGCTCTTGTCCCTGCCCAACGCCACGCCGTGACCAGGGGCCCCTCAGTCTCATGAACGCTCCTCGCTATGAACCAACTCAGGAGCCGGGGCAGGTGCTCCAGGCGGTGGGCTCTGCGATCAACAGGAGGGCAGTGTGGGCCCCGAAGGGCCGGCGTGGTGCAAGTTGAAACAGAGTAGGTTAAATTTTAGGGCCGTGGGACCTAAGGCCAGCCAACTGCATTCAGACACTTAGGAAATGTTCCCACTTGGGAGAAAACTCGGAGTAATCACAGACCGAAGTCTTGGCTGCTTCCGTGTCTGGCGAGAGTCCTCCTCTTGGTTCCTGGGTGGCTGTCTGGTCGCTGCGTCCTCACATAGCAGAAGGGACAGGAACCCTGGGGTCTCGTTCACAAGGACACTCGGGTCATCCCGGAGGGTCCACCCTCATGACCAAATCACCCACCAGAGGCCTCACCTCCAAATACCAGCACATTGGGGGTCAGGGTTTCAACTTACAGGTTTTGTGGGGGGAGGGGACAGCCAGTCACGCCAACTCCAGAACACCTGTGGTCGCTTTCTGAGCACCGTGTGGAAAAAGGCGCAGACAGCTACGGCACAGGGCAGCATGCACGACTGGCCAAGACCGTATTTTTAGGAACTGGAGCTTTGACAGCAAAGGAGTCACCTGCCAACCATTACCGATTTAATCCCAGCGCACATTTTGCAAGGCGGCTGCTGTGACTCGCGGAAGCGGAGTAAACTGTTCCGAGTTATCCAGCCCGTTCAAGGGTGGAGCTGGGATTGGACGCCAGCAATGCGTGCAGGTGTTTGCGCCCAAGTCACTTTGAAAATCAGACTCTGCTGGAAACCGTGCCCCTGAGGCGGTTGTCCCTGTCCCTCCCTGCCACTTAAATTCTTAAGTAAGACATTCAATTACCCGCCATTAGCATCCGTGCTTCACACATCGGGCTGTTGAGACTTCCCTCTTGAAACCAGGAGAGTTTTTCCTCCACACCATCGATCCAAAAGTCTCCACAGCCACAGGCTGAATGGAGGTGGAAGGGTCACCCCACGCGCAGAGCCAGCCGCGGTGGACTCGGGCTCCCTGTTGCACTTGGAACGGAAGGCGAAGTGGTGAAAGCCGAGCGATGGCCTTGGGCGGCCAGGGAAACATTCAACATCACACTTTCGTGTTTGCTTCAGCACCGTCTTTCAAGTCTTTGCTCTTGACCGCAAGGGAAAAATAGGTCTTTGTCCCCCTGCCAGCGCGAACGTGCTCACACAGGAGCTATTCAGAAGCCGGCGACAAAGACCTCTCTTCCCAGCGTTGATCTCCTCCTTTCTTTGTCTTTGTCTTCAGGTTTGAGTGAAACCGGATGCCAGGCATCTCTGTGTTTGTGGGGAAGGGGCCGTGGGTCTGGCGCTGGGGGAGGGGGTGACGGGACTGCAGGCTCTCCCCACGTCGGGCAGGAGGCGCCTGAACAGTGTGTGGCTGTCAGGCCTAGGAGATGTCTTGCCCGTACGGTGCTCGCTATACATCCGTAGAACACGCTTTGAGGTTCCCTCCTAACAAGGCCTTTTACAGAGTGCCGGGGACCGGAATCTGGAAGGCCCTCTGTGGCTGGGATGCTCCGTGGTCCCGAGGTTGGAACCGTGGCCAGTCTTTCTCTGATAAGACAAACAGGTGCAGAAAGGCAGACCCAGATCACGAAAAACACCCGACAGCCGGCCTTCCCCGTACGGCAGAGACCTCCAGAGTCGCACGGCCTGTTGGTTGTGGACCGCTGCAGTTCAACCCTCTTTCCTTCCCAAGGAAACCGACCCTCCGGGACCTGTGGTGGCTCCTGCTAAGCACCTGGCCCAGGGCGTTGGCACAAGGCCAGGGTTCAGGCTGAAAGATGGTGCCGTTCGGTGTTTTTCCCACTTCCCCCATAGAAATGAGCTTAAATGACACGATTATAGACTGCTGCAAACAAACCCCATTCTCGCTGAGCACGTGCTGTGGTGATAATTAAACGGTCAAAAGCTCTATGAGACAGACAAATGATTTTTTTTCTTCTTTTATCATTCTTCGAGGGATGCCCATTGGCACCATTTGAAAACATCATGGAAGGCAGGCTTTCTGCTGCGGTTGCCCGAGTCCCAGAACCTTCAGGTCGTCGGTTTTTGAGGACACAGCAATTTCCAAAGTGCTTTTATTTTCGTTGTGTCTCATCACTTACTTTTTGTACATGTCATGAAGATTAAGTTCTCTGTAACGTAAAAATCTTGCAACAGCTGCCGTGAACTGCCTCTCACGCCGGGACAGGGACTTTTTATTGGGAGAATACCTACTGCTCGCCGTACAACAGGCATGAGCCGCTGCGGCCAGCCTTGTCAAATGGAGCTCCCCTCCCAGGACGGCGAACGGCACTGTGCCGGGGGCTCCCTACGGAAGGGGTGGCCGATGGGTCTGGAGCGCTGTTCCGGTCTGCCGCACAAACCACGCAGCCGTGCCCAGCGGTGCGGAGGCTGCTGGGATTAGTTTCACATCTTTTCATTATTTAGACACTTGTTTATCTGCTGCCTTTTGCAGCCGATCTGATTTTGTTCCATGGAATGAGCAACCGTGTGGGTAGAGATGGCAAACGTACATTCATCACTGATTTTGGTTCTGTGTGTTTCCACCACTGATCAGACAGACTTGTCTTACATACTGTCCTCCTCAGCCAGGAAAAAAAACAAACCACACACCATATTCTCAGAGTGTTTTATTCGTATGACAGAAAGAAAACCAGCCGAGATTCACTTTTAAATTTGTTTTCCAGAACATTTTACAAAAATAGAAAAAAAACCCCAACAACTTATGTTTTCATTTTTTTTTTAATCCCAAGTCTTAGCCACTTGGTGGCCCGGGGCTATTATTTCTCAAAATGGAGACACGTGTGGATCAAACAATGCCGTCACCTTCTGCCAGGGCTCCCCTGACCCGACCAGGTCCGTCTTCTTGGAGTCCATCTCCTGCAGGTCACCCACTCACTGGACAATCTTCAAAACCTCCGGCGGTCGCTTCCACGGCTCCCCAACACGTGCTGTTGAAAGGGCCCTCTCTCTCCCTCGTCGGGCAGCCCTTGCCCGCTCTCTTCGCCGGCACACCCGCCCCCACCCAGCCAGCCCCTCGCTCTGGCCTCTTTGGTCCCCTGGTCCAGCCCGTCTCCAAAACAAACTCCATCACCAGCTCCCCCCGCCCTGTCCCCCCTTCAAAGACTAACACAGATGCCTCCTTCTCTCTTCCTCTCATGTAGGTGACCACGCACTTTTTGAGGGAGGGCATGGTGGCCTGTGTGCTCCTGAGAGTCTTTCCTTGTCCCCAAATTCCAGTCAGATGCAGTGGTCACTGCCTTGGGGACACCACGCCGGTGCCTGGGTCTCCATCCTGAGGCACCGGGGACAGGCTGTGCAACCAGGGGCCAGACACAGGGTCCGGCACGAATGACGCCCCTTTCCCGTTACACAATCTTCTAGTACAAAGTCATAGGCATGTAATTCTGCAATATAACAACACCACACTCAAGCACACCCTACGGCATTTCAGGTGAAAGGCTCAAGTTAAAACTATGAATACCCACGCCCACATGATCGCCCTACCTACCACACTCCAGAGGTCCTTCCTCCTGCTGGACCCTGCGTTTCCCTCTCACCTGCCTTTGCCCACGTGGGCTGCTGTCCCAACAGGCTGGGCACCGTCGCCCACAGTTCTGGAGGCCGGAAAGTCTAAGGTCAGGGCCCAGCCTGGTCCAGGGCGGGCCTCTTCCTGGTCGTAGCTGAAGCCCTTCCCCTGGGTCCTTACTCGAGGGTGGGCCGGGAGCTCAGCAGGGTCTCTTGTGAGAACACCAGCCATTCACGAGGGTCCACACTCATGACCTGATATCACCTCCCAGAGGCCCCACCTGCTAAGACCATCAACTTTTGGGGGCTTAGGGTTTCAATGTAGGAATCTGGGGGACATGAGCAATGCGGGCCATAGCAGGGCCTGAGTTTCCTGCTGCAGACGGGACAGGAGAGATGCTAATAACATCCACTTAACATGCCTTAAACACGGTTCGCTGCAGAGCCTTTCCGTGTTGTATGGAAGCATAAGGTCAGTACTCAGCACGTGCTAATAATGACTTGGTATGTTTCACCTTCTCCTGATTTTAAAACATAAACATGTTTGTTACTAAGCACTATTCATATACTGTTTTCATTCCTACGTACCCAAAATGCTGATACAACTTTTGCACTTTAAATAGACACTGTCACATACCAGAAGCCAGGAATCCCTAGAAGGAGAGCCCAATTCTTAGTCTCGAGGAGCCCGAGAAACGCTTTCGGACGGGTGACCACGTTCCATCCCCATCACCCCCCTTTCGCGGGGGTGCGGAAACGCACGTTGTTCGGGTCGGGGTTTTGAGAGTTTGCAGGGGCTTATTGAGAGGTGTCAGTTAACTTCTCCTCCACCGATTTAAATTGTGGCACCAATTTTGAATGTGCTAATTTGGTCGGAAATGAGATGTAAGGTGTTTTAAGCAGGAAAACGTGGCTTGGTAATAAAGTCAGTACCAAGATGCAAGTTTGATCCTCAAAATAATGTGCATTGTTGGGATTGGGGGCGTCTTGTGTCATCAGCGTAGCAATAACTCTGCTACGTCTGGTCTTTCCCGTGTCTGCAGGCTCATTATTGATTCGCCAGAACAGGTTTGAACTGGACCTCGCTCTCTTTTTCCCAAGTTCAATTACTGTGTGTTCTCACGCGTAATAAATATACCTTTGCTCTTTAAGTCCAGTAATTAAGAGTTTTAACTAATTCCCGGCGACCTCCCCGCAGTTGGTGCAAATTAGATTGAGATGCGGCCGCTTGTCTGTTGCCTTGGGTTCAATGCAGTGTTCGCGAGGCCTCATTACCTGAGCCGTTCAGGGCAGCCGCGTGCTGTTTTCTCTGGTTTTAGTGACAGGCCAGCGCTATTAGTTAGGCTTGGTAGAGCTTTCTCAACTTTTAAAAATAAAGAAGAGTACAACTGGTATGCATAAAAACTCCCACTTCATTTTTGCTAAATGTTCTACCACTTATATACATCCCAACTCTTTAACTTTACATGATTCAAGAAGAAGAAACTTGGTGAAAATATGACACATCAGTCAGCACGGCTGGGTGAAGCTACAGAAGCAAACAATCCCCAAGTTCTCAATGGTCTGGAGCCCCCAAGTTTTCTTTCTCAAGCTCCACGTCCAAAGGATTGGGGAACTAGTCTGTTCTTGCCACAGTTACACAAGGACGCAGATGCCAAGAACTCCTCTTCCACAGTCACTATGGAAGGAAGAAGGATGCATGTTTGATCAGCACTGGGTCTAAGGCTTCAACCTGAAAGGTGACCCCTGTATCTTGTTCCCACTGCAGTGGCCGAAGCCAAGCCTAAGCACGAAGGGGCCAGTCGGGCACGGCCCCACCATGTCATCAGAAAAGAGGAAACCGGAACGTTTGTGATCATGCCTTCTGAGCAGCCGAACTCGCCCTTCCGGCGGCCACGTATTTCACATGCTCTCCTTTCCCTCCCAGTAGCAGCAACGCACATGTACCCGATTCTGTGACTTTGTGTGACAAGTGATCCCAGAAAAATGAAATAACTAGGAATAAGTTTAACAGAACATTTACAAGATCCATATGTGGAAGGTTATAAAACAACGATGAAAAAGTAAAGAATACATAAATGAAAGGAGAGGTATACCATGTTCATGGGTCGGATGACTAAACATCAAAGGTGTCAAGATTGCCAAAATGACTTAACTATTTAGGCATTTGTCTATTTTCATCAACGTTTCAGTGTATCAGTGATAATCATCATAATTCCCTTCAAAATCTCAGCGAGTTGTTTTACAAACATAGCACAGCCTTTTCTAACATTTATATGGAAAGGCACAAGGCTAAAGTATCTAAAACCATCTTAAAAATGAAGCATTAAGTGAGAAGAGCCATCTACCTTACAATAAGCTTCCTGTAGCTGCAATAATCCAACAGCGAGATTCTGGCAAAGAACGGACACATAGATCGATAGAAACCAGAAAAAGACTCACTCACTGCTGCCCAGCTGGTCTTTGGCAAAGGGGTCAAAGCAATTCAGGGGAGGAAGGAGGGCTTTTTCAACACACGGCGATTGAACTCAGGCGGCAGAAATTGAACCTTGGCTGGAGACTCGTACCTCATGGCAAATTAAGTCACAATGGCTTTTAGAACTTAAAGGTAAGAAGAAAATTATAAAACTTTATAAAACAACACATGAGCACAAATCTTTGGGAGGTAGAGGTAGTCAGAAAATTTTCTCACCTTTAACAGGAACCTAATCAACAAAACAAACACACAAGCAAACTAGAACCAAAGACACTGAAATTGAGAGCAGCCTGACAGCGACCAGAGGGGAGAGAGGAGGGAATTTCAGGGGAAAAGGGTGAAGGGTTTGCAGGAACAAGTATAAAGGACACAGGGGAGGGGGTGGAAATGGGAGGGAGGTGGGGAGGGTTAGGGTGTTAGGCTGGGATGGGGGCAAAGGCAGAAAACTGCACTTGAACAACAATAAAAAGCAAACAAATAAATAAATAAGTGGTCTGATGTGAAAACAGCCCATAAGAGAAAAGACCGCTATACTGAACCACATTGACATTTAAAACTTCTATTCTACGAAAGAAGCTGTTAAAGAGGTAAAAACACAAGATGCAGACAGAGCGCAGGTATCCGCAGATCAAATATCCGAAAGGACACTAATCTCTAGAGGATTTCCGGTTCCACAGTGAGCAACAGGAGCAGTCCCGTTAGAAAGCGGCTGGACGTGAAGACACCTCGGAGGACACACAGATGGGGAATAAGCGCACGCCAGCACGCCTGCCGTGTTCCCCCCAGCTTCCCCGGTGACGGTCCCAAAGTGTGAAGAGCTGGATGTCCTTCAGCTGGCGACGGACAGCCCTACGTCCTTGGCGTGGACTAGAACTTGGCACTCGAAAGGAACAAAGCACCGAAGCGTGCCACACTTTGGCTGAGTCTCCAGAGAACTGCGGTGAGGGGAAAGAAGCCAGGTGAGCCCCCGAGGTCTCCTGGCTGTGTGAACCTGTTTAGGTGATGTTTGAAAAGACAACATTTTGGAAGCCAGGAGCAGACCGGTGGTCGCCAGGGGTCCAGGAAGGAGGGGCGGCCAGCTGGAGGGCTGGGCATGTTTGCAACAGGGATCCTGGAGATGGCAGGCCTGCTCTGCATCCTGGGTGCGGTGGTGGACACGCACCTCACTGTGCGGGGAAAACCGCACAAAGCTGGACCCACGCTACCAAGGACAAGTCAAATGGAAAGTCCGAGTGGAATGGGTGGCCTCTGTCACGGCCAGTGCCCTGGTGGTGACATTGTCAGTAAATAACTCTGGGGGAACGAGCAACAGGCAGAATGGGTGTATGAGCTCTTTCTGTAGCGTTTCTTACAACTAACTACACGGGTCTCCACAACCGCCTGGAAATGGAAACGCTCCTTGGAATTAATTGGCAATGCCGAACCTTGATGTGAACCCGAGTTTTTACTGCGCATGTAAGCTGAATTGCCACTTTGGCAAACTGACTTAACATGGACCATCTAATCGCTCGTGATGTCCTTCGGTGTAAGAACGTCTCATCGCACAGAAACACGCAACATGCTGACGTGGAGAAGTCAGATTTAAGAGGTGACTCCGCAGAAAGCTAACCGAAGACGGCCCAGTCTGGAAAGGCACGCCGAGGCAGGTCCGCTCCTCGTCCAACGAAACAGGCCGTGTGGGTGGGTGCGGCCCGCGTCCGAGAACGTCCAGCTCGACGGAGACCCTCCAACGACCAGTGACCACCGCCGCCTAACTCAACGTGGGGCGTTGAAGAGAAACAGGAACTTTATATTCCGTGCAAATAATTCCCATGGAGATTTTCCGGTGCACGTGTGCAAATGTTGCAAGGACGCTATTTTCTCTAAGAGTGTGAGCTCATCGGAAACGGTGGTTGCCGTGTGGTTGAAGGAGGCAGAGCGCTTGCCTGCTCATAAACCGGGATCTGCTCACCACGTACCGGCCCTGCTGGTATTAAGGCCGCACTCTGACGGGTTTGTTTTTGTCACTCCAGTGTTTTTCTTCCTGGTTCACGTTTTTCTTTGAGCTCACTGGGGTGACATTGTGGGTGAAATTTCCTAGGGTGCAGTGTGTACGAATTCTCCGGTTGCTGGCGCCTAG
>PVKU01010196.1:0-54339 GCA_004027475.1 Anoura caudifer
TTAGAGGAACAAATGGAGGCTACAATAAGTTAAATGAAGGAAAACGCACAGGGAACCAATAGTGATAAGAGGAAAACTGAAACTCAAATCAACAGTGTGGATCAGAAAGAAGAAAGAAACAACCAGACAGAAAACAAAGACGAAACAAGAATTCATAAAAAATGAGGAGAGGCTTAGGAACCTCCAGGACATCTTTAAATGTCCCAACATCCGAATTACAGGGATACCAGAAGGGGAAGAGGAAGAGCAACAAGTGGAAAACTTATTTGAACAAATAATAAAGGAGAACTTCTCCAATCTGGCAAAGGAAATAGACTTCCAGGAAGTCCAGGAAGCTCAGAGAGTCCCAAAGAAGGTGGAACCCAAAGAGGAACACACCAAGGCACACCATAATTCCATTAGCCAAGATTAAAATGAAGGAGAGAATTCTAGAAGCAGCAAGGGATATAGGCAGAGTCACCTACAAAGGAGTTCCCATCAGACTGTCAGCGGATTTCTCAAAGGAGACCTTGCAGGAAAGAAGGGGCTGGAAAGAAGTATTCCAAGTCATGAAAGTCAAGGACCTACATCCAAGATTGCTCTATCCAGCAAAGCTTTCATTTAGAATGGAAGGGCAGATAAAGTGCTTCTCAGATAATGTCAAGTTCAAGGAGTTCATCGTCACCAAGCCCTTATTATATGAAATGTTAAAGGGACTTGTCTAAGAAAAAGAAGATAAAAAATAGGACAATAAAAAGACAGTGAACTCACAGATATTAACAACCACCCCTAAAACAAAAGCAAACTAAGCAAACAGCTAGACCAGGAGCGGGAACACAGAAATGGAGATCACATGGAGGGTTTGCAACAGGGGAGTGGGAGGAGGAGAGAGGGAGAAAAGGTACAGAGAATAAGTAGCATTGGCAGTGGGTAGAAAATAGGGGAAGGGCAAGAATAGTGTGGGAAAAGTAGAAGCTAAAGAACTTATGAAACATGGACATGAACTAAAGGGGAGAATGTGCGTGGGAGGGGGTATGAAGGGTGGAGGGGAATGATGGGGGAGGAATGGGACAACTGTAATAGCATAATCAATAAAATATAATTAAAAAAATAAAATAAAATTCCTTTTTTCTCTTACTGCTTAATATATATTTATTCTTTGATAATTTAAACTTCCTCTCATACTTGAAAATGCATTTTGCGTCTCTAGAGTCCTCTATTAGTTTCAAGTTGCACCTAAAGTGGGACATTTAAAAAATCACTTCAACTGATCTTTTTCTGATACCAGTAGGTGAGACCCTTTGGGATAACATGGAAACTCCAAATACTTTGTCTTTAATAGCCATTAAGTATTTGCCATGGCCTATGAGACAACCCGGGATTTTAGTTTCCTAGAGTGTTAGAACAGCACTAGACTGAATCCCAAGTACGTGGTCCAGCTTTCTATGGTGGAGATTTCTTGACCTTTGTGCATAGTTTACAGGGAGGGGACTCATTTAATCTATCTCCCGTTCTCAGAGTCTCCTTAGAAGTCACCTTCCTGCTGCCTAATACAATACAACTGTTCTCTACATATTTCCATTTAAATTGCTGTGCTCCACACGGTGTTAGTCCCGTCCTTGCTGTAACTTTGGAGATGGGTGGCAATTCTTGTGAACATTATTATTTGTAACCCACGTCAGCCTATCTCTAAGAGCACAGCTGTTGAGCCATCATTCAACAAGCCATGCATTGTTGACAAAGACTATTTGTGCATCTAATGCAAGGGGACTTGAAAATTAAATCATTTCATTGGGACTAAATTATTAACAGTCACTTAAACCTGACATAGTAAGAGTGTCTTTTGAAGGAACTTCATAGTGGTTTACAAAAGCTTTGAATTGTGTTTTGCTGCTTGTAATAATTATATTTTGTTTTTCTTCCAGGATATGTAAGAAATGTTTACTTAACATCTGGCCTTCATCAACTGACCTTGAAAACACCCATGAGATACTTTCTTTAAATGCAATTTTGTTCACCATCACTGCTTTCACCTTGACTTCAACTGACTACCCACACAGCTAGCTGAGCAGCTGGGTACGACAGGTTTCTCCCTGTCATTATTTAAGCATGTTTGCAGGCGCTGATTACTAAACTCATATTTAATCTCTATTGCCAATGAAATGTTACAGTATTTTTCTTATTGGTTTTTGCCTCTTATTGGAAGTATAATTACAGCAATGTTAGTAAGATAGAATGTGACAGAATTCTTTGATGCTTTCAGGTTAGTGAGAGCTATGGGTGCTGCATGCCCATCTAAGCGGCTAATTCTCAGGTCAGATTAGGAAAGCTTTGGCCTCTTTTTAGCTTTTAATCCCTACTTTCTTAATTCAATGTGTAAACGTGACCAAAAGAAAAAAATATTTTAATCTCTTTGAAACAAATTAAATAAATTTTGAACTACCTTTGCATAGATGGTTTATTTTATTTTTAATGAAAAGCCCTTGAGTTTTTCTCTCTTGAGGGGTCTCATTTTTGTGTTCTCCTTTACAATTCATATAGATCAAATATAGTACTGGATTCACTACGGGATCAGCTTTGGTCTGATTTATTTACTAATACTGTTCCTCTGGTTTTTCAGAGAGAGACAGTTAATTTCCTGAAAGCACAATATTTCTAAAAATTAACCAGACAAATATGTAGCTTGCGTTTTGGAAACTTGTCTTTGCTATATGGAACCTATTTCCTATTGCAAATTCAGTCGACTTTTTGACCCCGTTTTTATAGCCTTGAACCAGTTTGCAGACTCCAGAGTGCAGGAACATTGGTTTTCCGCGCTGTGTGCTGCAGTCCCCCTCCATAGGAGACACTGCACTCAGTCTTAGAATGAACGTTGGAGAAATGAATAATTTTTGCAGCTGGACAACGAATAATAATACTTTGCAGGTTTAAGAGATCTTTTGTGGTACCAATTGTTCTGCTGAAATTAACTTTCCATATCTGTGTATTGAGGGAAACATTGGGACTTCAGGTTCTTAGGCCAAGACTAGGGGGCGGGGACTCACAAAAAGAGGGCAAGGCTGGGGTATAGAGAGGACCACATTTGGTGAGAGTGGTGATGGCTGAGGACAGATGGCTCACAGCTAGTTTCTCTGTGGTAAATAATGCAGATACCATTGGTTTCCTCCTCTTCTGCCAGCTGAAGCTGTATTGGTGCTGTTGACACTAACATAAAATGTTTGGACTATTTGAAATTTTTGCCATTACCTCATCCTGGGTTGGAAGCACTGCCTAACTGATGGTAAATGTGGGACTTCTGCAGGCATTTTGCTGCTGTGGCCTGCGGCCATTTCAGCCCTACACCTGCCAGCCTGGCAACCTGACAATCCACAGTCATGTTCAGGTTTTGTATCTAGGCTCAGCATTCCTCACTTGCTGTGGTTTGCCAGAGTGTCACCAGGAACTGATGTAAGGGAAAGGGATACTTTCTTATTTTGGGGGTTCTCAGGAAAGTTGGACTTGATATCTCTTCCACTGCCTGCTTGTATCCTGCATTTCCAAACAAAGATATTTTATTCAGGTATCTGTTTTCATTTTCTAAAAAATAATTGTGCTGCTATGGAGAATTGTGACTTCATGGCCAAAATTATCTAGAATGTGACCAGGGTTGTAAATATCTTCCTTAAACAATTCTCTATTTAGGTGGAAGTAACCAGAAAAGAAAGAGTAGTTTTGTTGTATAAGGTAGTAGACCATTTTGTTTTTCACATTTAATCTGCCCTGTTGAATCAATTAAAACAAAATTTGACTTGTGGTTAACTCTAGATAGGAATCCCAAATTCCTAACACCATCCCCATGCTTTCAGTTCTTTCTTTTTCTGAGAAATAAAATATAAGCAAGATGGATTGTTACAAAAGTAACAGGTATTACAAAAGTAAAAGGTGTTTGTTATAGAAACTTTAGACACAATGATGAATAATAAAAAGAAAAAAACTAGTGGTTTTCACATTTTATATCTGTAGATAATCAGAGTTTATATTTTGGCATATACCCCTCCAGATATTTTTCTATATGTGTTTCAAAATCCCTGCGATAAAAACTTTTATGGACACTGTCTAATGACTGGATGAGGACAAACACCTGGGCTTAGAACTGGTGGTTCTAATGCAAAACCTATTTATAAGTGTTTATATATATGTAGTCAAATTACTTCCCAAAAGATGGCACCAATATTTATTACTACCAGAAGTATGCACTACACTCTCCCCAATACAATTAGTTGCTCTCAAATCTTTGCTTACATGCTGAGTGAAAAATGCTATTGGTAGAGATTAAACACCCTTTTTTCCCCATAGGTTTACTGGTCATTTATTTATTTTTGTATGTGTGTAGTATAGCTGATTTGTGAAAGATCTCTGTTAAGATAGTATGTTGCAAATATTCTCATTTTTATATATCTTTAATTTAGTAATGTTTAATACTGAAGTTTTAAGTATTTGTGTATTTTGATCTATTAATCTTTTTTCCTGTGTGGTTTCTTCTTGGTATTATGTTGTTAGATTTTAAAATGTACAAAGCCACACCCCACCCAGTACCCCATTTGAGAACACGAAGGATTTTTCCTCCTGCTGGGTGTGGTTTGAGCGGTACAGGGCAGGGTATCTTTCTCCACGCCTAGCACAGACCTGAGCACCCATACATGTCTACACTGGAGAAGTATTTCCTCTGATTCATAAAGACTTTGTTTACATTAAAAAACATTGGATGTATTATTTAAGATTTAGGATGATTTTGTTAAAAAACATTATAAAAAGCCTACTACAATCTTATTTTTAACTTGAAGATTTGTTTGTCTTTTCAGAAAGTATCTTTAGGAAATTATGTCATAGTTATAGTAAATATAGACATACTCATATTTCCCTCCAAAATAAAACACAGCATTTATAAAAATGAAAACTTAAAAGTCAAGATTTTGTGATACCCATAGCTGAAAATTTGAAATTGATTATAGATAATATATAATCACAGGGACAGTGACTATGAGGTTAGTTAATGACCAGGGTATTACACAGATGGGTGATGATTAGTTGGACACGTCCTATGAAGGGTGTGTTTGGAAGTGTGGCTGTCAGAGGAGGTAGCAGGCACTGTGTTGGCACCATTAATAGGGGTAAGAAAATAGTAAAGCATTGGCTTCTCTTCTTTTTTGACTCTATGAATAGTGCATATAGTAGCTAGCTCTTTGCTGGTGCGCATGAAATAAGATTGGAGTATCTATAATACATTTACGTGAGGAAAAAATAATACCTTTCAAATTACTGTAAGGATTACAGAGAGAATAACCATGTTAGGCATTTCTTTCAGGAAGAAGCCTTGTGTCGGAACTCTTTCCTTTCTAAATATTTCATTGTTTAACAGTGAAGTTTAAAAAGGATCATAGAAAGAGGATTTTTTTCTCATAGAATTATATGCCCCAACATGAGGATTTTTATAGGCATATCAAGGCAAATGGAGGAGTATTTCAATACATTTATTGCCATGTCATTGTGCCACCTGCTGGGGCAGAGGACACAGGGAGACCTGTGCTGCGCATGCCCTAGGAAGCTGATTGTTGCAACCCCTTCGCAGTGCTGCCCGGAGTTGCACGTGAGTGCCTGCCACTTCCCCCCTCGCTCGTTCCCTGGAGAGCACTGCCTATAGCTGTGCTGTAGGATTTTCCAGTCAGAGGGCAGACATTTTATTCTACACAAATGTTACATGACTGATCAACACTGGATTAGGGACTGACTAGAAATTTTAATTTGTATATTTTAGAAATCATAATTGTGCCAAAATGGAGCAGGAACTATGCTTTAGTAATGAGGTAGAACAGATGAGAAGAATATTTGAAATTGGACATTATGAATTATAGAAATAAAATTTTAAATATAATGTTTTTATTCTAGTCTTTTTTTGAACATGCACTATGAAGACACACAGATGAATGGCACAGCTCCTATCCTCAGGGAACAGAGCGGTCAGGATTGGCAAGGTTATGTGGCCACAATAAACAACCCCCACATCTCAGTAGATCTCAGTGTTTGTATCACAATAGTGTTTGTATCTGGCTTGTGCTACATGTCAAGCACATGTCAGCAGGAGGCCCTGCTCATCCTTGTCACTCAAGGACCCAGGTGGAGGAAGGCTCCAATTTTTCCTGTTTCCCCTGTAGTGAGGGGAGAAGATAGCAGTAATATTTTGTACTGGGTACTTAAATGCTTTGACCAGGAAATGATGCATACTATTTCTGTTTGTATTTCATTGGCCAGGACAAGTCACATGGCTATTCCTAACTTTAAAGGGAAAGGGAAGTAGAATTCTACAGTGTTTCCCGAAGAGAACTGAAATATTTGTAAATATCTCTAAAGACTACATCCCCCATCCCCCACCAAAATGCACTATTAGGTTGAAGTATCAAGATACAGGCATATGAAACCTTAAGATTAAATATACATATAAATGCAAACAATAGCAGAAACCCAATTCAGTTCAAAATTTATTAAGGGGATAGTATTTCTTAGGCACTGTGTTAGGCATTGAGACTACAAAGATATAAAAACCAGTCACAAAAGAACTTTATGTTGATTGAGTTAGGGACATACACAGAGATTACCTAAAAAAAAATGAAATAAGGACTCTGCAAAGCAATAAGGCAAGAGATGTAAGACAGAGACCACAGAGGGCTTTGGGCTATATCAAGTATCTTGGGCTTTTCAGGGGTTATGAGCAAGGAATGGACCTGATTAGACTTTTGTTTTAAATAAATCATGAGTGATCCATTGCAGATGGATTTGAGGAAAGCAGGATCAGAGGCAGAGCAACTAGTTAGAGTT
The DNA here is from genome assembly GCA_004027475.1 of Anoura caudifer. Taxonomy (NCBI): domain Eukaryota; kingdom Metazoa; phylum Chordata; class Mammalia; order Chiroptera; family Phyllostomidae; genus Anoura; species Anoura caudifer. The sequence goes on from PVKU01010196.1 coordinate 6,832, forward strand.
GATGACCTCAGTCCTAGTGAGCTAGGATGAGAGTTCTAAGCTACAGCATTGCGTGGAGACAGGGATAACAGAGTGAACATGTGGAGTTTTAAGGGTATTAAAAAAAAGCAGGACTTTTATAAGTGACTGAATGTAGGACAGTAACAAGTCAGATATGAGTTTCATATTTCTAGCCTGGCTGAAGGTGATGTGACCACAAATTTTGTGGCATGTCTAAGAAAGAGGAGCCCTGGTGTGGTCAATAAGGAGTTTTAAAGACTACTGATGTAAACTCGGTAAGTTCAGGGACCTTGTCTTGTTCAATGCTCTATTCCCAGTGCCTTGAATGGAGCCTAACATATAATAGTGATTCAACAAATGTTTGATAAATGAATGGATTTTATGGAGTAAGATTTTCATAGATGAAGAGATAGAAGTTCAATGGTGGTGGGTGGGGGATGGAAAGTAGGGATCAAAGTGGCTGGACCTTTACACTCACATTTCATCCAGCCACCAGGGTTGTCTGGGAAGGAGCATGACATTGGATGGGGCCACTCTCTGTAGCTGAGGCAGACCCTGAACAAGTTGACAAAAGCTGTCTTGTTCACTGTACTGCCCACCGCTGAGTAGCAACTCCTTTGAAGAGGCACCTGGGTATCAGGTTGTCTATGAGGTGTTGTGTCTAGATAAGATTGGGAAAAGTGAGATAGGTTATCTCTGTGTATCCTCTGATCTGACCATAGTGTGACTCATATACTATTGGACAAGTCCAATGTAGCAAGAGAAAGCACCAAATGGTACATGTCAGAGGCTGTGGCATGCTGAGATGGATGTTAGTGAGCAGGAGTTTGTTAGGAAGTGCTCTTGGGATCACCAGCTCTGTGAGGGGAAAGAGGAAGAGGAGTGAGCAGAAGGAGAAGCTGGCCTGTGAGGCAGCCTGAACACAGGGAACTGTGAAGCTGGTGAAGGGGGCCAGACCTTTGTTCCTCCACATAAACCAGTCGTTGGGCATGGCTCCTCTGGGAAGAGGGTGTGGCCATCATTGAGACGACACTCTTCAGCTGAAGCAATTGTGGTGAGGGCTAACTGCTGGGGCTTCCTACCAGAGGCCCTTTCAGCAGCTGGAAAGAAACGTCCTTCAGGCTTGAGGGGAGCTCTGAGAGGTACACCCCAGCATAGCACTTCTACCTCCTGTAGCAGTCTGCCGAGCCCATCCTGGCTAACTTTGATGCCCATGGTAGTAGTAATTGGCTTTAAAAAGTCCTGAACAAATGCTGAAAGAATTAAGAGCTCAGACAACAGGAAGAAACTAAGACTGTCTCTAAGCAAATCAGAAAAGAGTCAGCCTCTCTATAGTGGAGTCCAAGACAAGATTTCTAGGGAAAAAGAACAACTTACATTTGACGGCCTTGAAGGTAAGATGCTGATCCAGTAATATTTTTGAGCTGACTTATTTGGATTTTCACTTGGGCTTCACTCAAATGCCAAAGGATTTAAGTGCACTGTTTAACCCATTTTTTTTCTAGAGTGTAGTATGGCGGTGCTTTTTCATTTTGTGGTGTCTCCTTTCATTTTCAGCAGTTTCCATTTAATCATTGTGGCTGCTGCCCTGTCCTGATCACTCAGCAGACCCCACGGCCATTCAAGGCTCTCTGGCTGCAGGTTCCAGTGTGCTCTGTGCCTGGTTATTTGGCCCCCACTCTGCACACAGCTGCACTCTCCCTTGAGCTGTGAGCAGAGGATTTTTTTTCACAATTGTAAAACATAAGAAATCATCCACACCAATCCTTGCAAAGAGCCCAGGGAGCCAAAGCTGTTCCAAATGAGGTGCTTCTGCCAAAAGACTACAGCAAAAGGGACTCTGGCTACGGAGAAGGAGGCTGGTGCATTTTGTTTCATTATGAAATCAAGCCAGGGTGAGAGGAGGTTAAAATGCCTTTATTTAGCTCTCAGGCACTGTCGTGGCTGGCTCACGGTGCTATGGAATTGTGAGGGAGGGGGACAGAGAAGGAGCTCTGCAGGAGACATCGGCCCCTCTCAGCCCTGACATCTGATTCCCCGTGGATCAGGCCTCGCTTCCTTACCACTCCCACTGCCCAGGGGAGTGTTCCACAGTGGGCGCTCAGAGTGTGTGCTTTTGTTATAGGAGATTTTCCCCCTTACTGAATGTAGCTTGTATAAAGAAAGAATAAAATAGGGTGGAAAAAGGCTAAGTAGTTATGTAGAGTAAACAGAGGCAATCTGGCTTCTCACCCAGGTGTCTGGGCAACTAAGGGAAGCAGCTTCCCATACCCTTGAAAATAGGCCTCACAAGTAATGTTCTCACAGCCTTGCGACTGGGTCCAACTAACAGTTCCCATAACACTGAGTGGACTCACATGTGCAGAATCTCACTATGTTATACAAGCTGTTTTGACTCTCTGTTGGCTTCGTTTGTCTCTAGTATTTAGGGAGGTAGGGACTCCCCACTGGGTGCCACACAAGAGAACAGGTGACATGCAATGAGACATGCAGGGGGGCACACAGCTAGCAGTGTGCATGGCTCGTCCACCTGTGAATAAAGGCATTTGAAGCTCCCCACAGTTCCATGGATATTTTTCTGTCTTCCTGAATCTAGAGTGGACCTGTCAGGCTTTGAGTAGTTGCAACACAAGTTATAAAATGTTTTTTTTTTTTTAATCCACATTGCACATTCCTCTACCCCCATCACCCAGAGCACAGTACATTTTTTCTAACATTGTACCTTGCAACCCAATGGAAACATCTTATATTTACCCTTGTGGAATATTCTGTCTGGACTTGTGCTTTGTTTGGACATGTGCTCAGACTTAGAGCAAATTTTATGTCCAAAGAATAGAGTCCTGTGATTGGGCAGATGCAACTATTGCATTTTCACTGTTCTCTGCTTCTTGTTATACTATTAGATGTATGATGAATCTTTCTTCTATTCTTCATTTTTCTTAATCCTTCCTGCATAATTTTTACTCTATTATAGTTGATTGTGCTGCATTCTGTGTAATTTCCTAAAATATGTTTGTAGTTTACTAATGTTTTCTTGAGCTGTTTTCATTTGCTATAACTTGCTCATTGAGTTTTTAAAAAATTTGAAACATAATTTTTGAAATAAAATAGTTTATTGAAATGTAAATTTGCTCCTAATACTTTTTATTTTGGTAAAAAAAATAAACCCAAATAACATGAAATCTACCCTCTAAGTGTCTGGTTTTAACTACAGGTACAATGTGGTACAGCAGCTCTCTAGAATTTTTTCATCTTGCACAACAGACACGCTGTGCCCGCTGAACAGTAACTCCGCATTTCTCCCTGTCCACCTAGAAGCAGCCACTATGCTGCCTTTCACTTCTACGATTTTGACAACTCGAGATACCTCATGTAGGTGGAATCGTGCTGTATTTGTCCTTCTGTGACTGGCTTATTTCACTTAGCATTAGGTCCCCAAGTTTCATCCATGTTGTAGCATATGATAGGATTTCTTTCCTTTTAAATACCATTGTAGGTATATACCACATTTTCTTTATTTGTTCATTTATCGTTGGGCTGCTTAGGTTGTTTTCACCTTTTGGCTATTGTGAATAATACTGCTATGAGCATGAGAGTGCAGGTGTCTTGAGATGTTGATTTTTTAAAAAATAAATACCTACCCTGAAGTGTTATTTCTGGATACGTGGACATGCTAGTTCACATGGTGGTTCTGTTTTTAATATTTTGATGAGACCCTATGCTGTTTTCCACAGTGATTACACCAGTTTATATTCACTCCAGTATTACACAGCATTCTAGTTCTTCCACATCATCTCCCATGCTTCTTATTTTTGTTTTATTTTATTTTTAGAATGGCCATCTTAACAGGCGTGAGCTAATACCTCATTATGGCTCTGATTAGCATTTCTCTGATGATTAGTGATATTGAGCATCTTGTCATATGCCTGTTAGCCATTTGTCTTTGGAGATATGTCTATTTAAGTTCTTTGCCCACTTTTAAATCAGGTCATTCGCTTCTGCTATTGAGTTGTAGAAGTTTTTTAATATTTTGAATATTAAACCCTTATTAGCTAGATGGTTTACAAATAGTTTCTCCTATTCTGTGGGTTGCCTTTTTACCCTACCGATTCTTTTTTTTTTTTTTTTTGCTGTGCAGAAAATTTTTAGTTTCATATAGTCATACATCTGTTTTTCCTTTGACTGCCAACAGAAATATTGTGAAGATTTTCTTTATGTTTTCTTCTAGAAGTTTTATTATTTTAGGTCTTATATTTAAGTCTGTAATCCATTTTGAGTCAATTTTTGTGTGTGATGTAACATAAGAATCCAATTTAATTCTTTTGAATGTGGATATCCCATTTTCCCAGCATCATTTGTTGAAGAGAATATGCTTTTTCCATTGTATAATCTTGGCACCCTTATCAAAGATCATGTGGCAATGTATTTATAGATATTTCTGGGTTTTCTATTCTGCTTCATTGGTCTATATACATGTCTTTATGCCAGTGCCATGCCCTTTCATCTACTATAGCTTTGTAATATTTTAGGATATTTTTTAATTTATTGATTTGAGATTTAGGGAGAGAGAGAATACATAGTTGACAACAACAATTTGTTGTTCCACTCATTTATGCATTCATTGGTTGCCTCCTTTGTGGGCCCCAACCAGAGAGGGAACCTGCAACTCTGGTGCATCAAGACAATGCTCCAACCAACTGAGCTACCTGGCCAGGGCTGCTTTGTAACATATTTTGAAGTTATGCTTTCTCTATTGTTTTGGAATCATTAATTTTTAAAATGTGTTTTGATTTTGTTTTCAATTTTTCTCCTTTTTTTCTTGTGCCCAGCAATTTCTTTTTAGTTTCTATTCTTATTTTATAACCTCTTTCAGATTTTTTTAACTACTCTAGAACTTGTGGTGTTAAACCTGCTAATGATTATTACTATTGATTCTCCTTCAAGTAGTTGCATTTCTTGTATGATTTGTAATTTTTTACTATAAGCTCTTGTTTAACTGGAGTTGGTTTTCTATGTATGTTATGCACTCCTTTGTACCTCAATTTTGTATGTATTTGCTTGAGCTTCAGGGATTACTGATACTAAAGCAGTTTTTATAGTCTCTTAGTTTGCATTTATCATCTCATTGGGCATTGTAGCTTCTGATACCATATCTGTGTGGGGTTTCGATTCCATGGAAAATATTGTTCATTTTCCACACAGATTCCTGGCAATTTGCAACCTTTCTATTTTTCTTCCGAGTTGTAGGTGGAGTTTTTCTTGTCCTCTTTATCCAGACAGGGAAGTCCTTTTAGGACTTAGCTTTATGTAGGATTCTTATTTTCTGTTTCTTGCTTTACACCAGCCCAGGGCGTTATTTTATTCTCCTACCTGCAATGTAAAGCCCCTGCCCTTAGCATCCAGGGCTGATATCCACACCCTTGGCCCTTTGGGCTTTTCTCTCATCAATTATCAAAAGTAGCGCTGTGTTCTTTTTTTCATCATGGTTTCTTACGGATTTTTTTCTCTTGTTTGCTTTCTGTTTGGTTCCTTTTCTCCTTCCCTCCCTTTCTTCCTTCTTCCTAGTTGACTATGTATTCTATATAAATGCTCTATGCTTCTATCTGGCATTCATGTGTGTTTTCAATAGGATCAATAGTATCTATGTGTGGTGGTGATAGCAGTAGAAGGATTCAGATAATCCTTGCCATCCTATTTCCCTTTGTAACCAGGACTCATGGTACATTTCCCCTCACTCAAACCAATCTTTTCTCTTGCCATACAGTCGCTGTCCTAACTGTTGCTTCTGTCTGGAATGGCTGGTCCCTAAATCTTTGCATGGACGTCTCCATCCAGAACTTCCAGATGACAGAATTGTCACCATCCTGAAAAAATGGTTTCTCTGACTGCTCCTTCCTTCTTGTATCATCCTGTTTCATAGTCATCATGACACTTACCACTATGTTAACTATTATTTTTAATTTACATTTTTATTTTTCTTCTTTATTGTTTATTTTGGAAGCCAGATAGTGATTGATGATGGAGAAGGAAAAAAAATAATCAAGAATGAATCCTAAATCTGGGGTTTGAGCAAGTGAGTAGATACCTGTAAGAGAAATAGGTGTGGGGAGAAAATCAAGAGTTCTGTATTAAAAATGCTTATGTTAGAGATTCCTATTCTTCATCCTAGTGGATAAATCAATCAAGAAGTTGGTTATGAAGTCTGGAACTCAAGCACAAGTAGAAGATAAAGATAAGAAGTTTGAGTGCTATTAGGGTATAAACAATATTTAAAGCCATACGAGTAGCTGTAGTACCCAGGGGAATAGTCAACGTTGCTGGAAAAGAGAAGGTAATACATATTTTGAAACATTCACCAATGTGTCATTAGGTGTACAAAATGTAATGCTATGAACAAATATGTACAAAACAAGGGAGGGCCTCTTCATTGAGGAAATTAAGCAGCATGATCAAAACTTTATTTAACAGCTTGACGCTTGCTCCTTTCAGTCAGAGGTTTCATACATGGAATCTCCAGTGATGGATTTTCAGAGGAGAAAAAGTAAACTTTCTTGACTCTCTCTCCAACAAAACTTGATCTCCCCAAACAAATTTACACAAGGATTTCATGAATATTGATTCTTTCCACCTTTTCCATAGGGATGGATGTGAGGGTTCTGACAGAGATGACACATGAGTATTGTCCAATAGAAACAGCTATACATTGGAAATCTCTGTGAAGTTTCACCTTGGCAGTTTGCCTGAGGCTGTTGGGAATGTCCGAAAGGGAATTTTCTTTTCTCCTTAGTTTGGGGAAACTGTTACAAAATTGAGCAATTTATTTGTACATCAGAGGAACAGGATAATGTTGTTAAATTTCTTCAGACAATTTAGTTCAAGGTGGGAATTATGTTCAGATGTTTTGAGATAAACTATAAGGCTGAAAAATATCAACCGTGGTCCTGGTTATAGAATGAACAGGTTGTCTGTCTGCTGTGGCTTCCTTGAGCTACAGATCACCATTTCATATTTATTTATTTATAAAACTTTATTTATTTTTAGACAGAGGGGAAGGGAGAGAGGGAGAGAGGGAAAGAGGGAGGGGAACATCAAGGTGTGGTTGCTTCTTGTGCACCACCCACTGGGGACCTGGCCCACAACTCAGGCATGTGCCCTAACTGGGAATCAAACCAGAGACCCTTTGGTTTGCAGGCTGGCACTCAATCCACTGAGCCACCCCAACCAGAGCACACCATTTCATTTTTCAATTTAACTTAACATACAGTTCTTCTTGTCTTCTGGACATATTTAGGCTATAAAAGGTTTGCCTAGAGATACGAATTGTTTATGCAGATGGTATGGCCACAGCTGTGCAATATGTCCATGTCCTTGCTTTATGATTTCAGTCTAAATCAGATTAAAGGTTCATAATCACCCTTGTTCAGGAAGTAATGATAGATATTTTTAAGTTCATATTTTAATTGATCTTTTGTCAAGAATAGGGGTGAAGTTCCAAATGAGAAGCATTTTCTGTAATGCATGTAATGCTGCATCATTCATTCTGATTTTGGGGGCAGACCATTAGAAATTAAACAATAAAAAATAAGTTTTTGTACATGACATTTCATTTTTGGATAACCAGCAACCTGAATTCATTTTTGGATAACCAGCATTGGGACTAATATTTTGATCTCCACAGGTATCCAGAAATGAAATAAAATATCACTAAAAGCAGTGGACATACTATTCATTGCTATTATACCCCAAACTTTCCTCCAGTAAAATATTTTATTAAAATTAAATGAAAAACCACAACCTGCACGATGGTTGTTCAAGCAGCTTTAATGGGCTTTAGGACAGAGCACACCCCTGACAATTCTTTGGTAGATATTTTATTATGCACAAGACAGTTGTTCAGAGAATATTATACTATTTTCCTTATCTTTTTGGTGGGTATTAAATAAATTAAATTGCAGCATACAAATTCTGCTTAAAATCTCTGAGAAAATAGCTTTTTTTCCTATTTATAGGTGCAATATATAGTTTCTGAAAATATTTTCCCTCTTGCTGAGTCATCCTCTCCTTTCTTATCTAGTTCATTTAGCAAATATTTATTTATATGCTGCATTACTCTATCCATTCTTAGGGAAACTACTGTAAGCAAGATAATCAAGCTCTGTAGGCCCCATGGAGTTTTAATGTAGCCAGATTGACAGATAATAACAAAACAATAGCAACAGCAATAGCTTCTCATACTTATTATTAAATGTTTACTGTTTATTAGGTGCTGTTCTAGGTGAGATCATGTGTTAAATCACTTCATCATTACAATAAGATATGAGGTCTTATAGTGAGACAAGTTCCATTATTATCCCTATTGCATAGAAAAGGAAACTGAGGCACAGGGAAGTCTGAAGTAGCTTGGCCAAGGTTACACAGCTAGGAAGTGGTACAACAATACAAGGTGATGAGTGTTATGATATGGGAAGTTCAGGATATTGAGAAAACAGGAAGTGGAGGCTCTTGACCTGGTGCTTAGTCAGCAGGAACTGCTGTAACAAAATCCTAGAGACTGAGTGCCTTAAACAATAAGCATTTATCATTGCGTTCTCATACGGTGGGGAGAGAGAGAGCAAGATCTCTGCTGTCTCTTTGTATAAGGGCACCAATCCTGTCATGAGGGTGCCTTCCTCTTGATCTCATCTAAACCCAGTTACTTCTCAACAGCTCCAACTCCAACTAACATAACGTTGTAGGTTTTGGCTTCAACAAATGACTTTGGGGAGGGGCATAATTCAGTCTAGAGCCCCTGGTTTTAGAGTTTTCCAGGTCAAGGACTACAGGATCCTTTCTAGATCAGAAATAATATCTAATTCACTAATAATATATATTAAACATATATAGGTGATTAAATATATATAATATATATTAAACATATATATTAAATTCCACCAGCATCACAATAGATTATTATATGACCATGAGCTTTTTAAGGCCTTTAAGCCTTGGTTTTCTCATCAATAAGTTGAGAAGAGAGTTGTGTTGCTGTTGTACTTACATATATACATCATTTCTAGATGAGCGTGGCATATATTTTTATAAATGGTGTTTATTTCTATAAATAAATGGTGATGTGTTCACATCAGTGTTTGAGGGATGAGTCAGTCTTTTTTGACATGTATTAAGTGCAGCACTTTTTAAAGTAAAGAAGTTTCACAAGCATTCTGTAAAGTAGATGTGTATTATCTTATCATTGCAGATGAGGTATTATTTTTATTCCCATTTTTACATGTGTAGAAATTGAGGCTAAGAGGTCAAGTTTCTTCTCTAGGGTCATGCAGTTGGTATGTAGTCAAGCCAAGATAAGGCATAAACCACAGACCTGATTCCTTGGTCAGCACTTTTCAGCTGCCTGATACTTGGGCTCTGAAAAAGATATTCATTCTCTGTTGTATGCTCAGCTGACATTTCATTTTGTTTCCTTGCCATCCATGACTACAGCACAGTGGCTAGTGTTCAGTACATTCCTGAAGTATTGATTTCCAGTCAGCCCCATTCCGAATACTACCACATAGCCATTTCTATTTGCCTCACTGCAGCACACTGCATGATGCTATTGAAAGCTCCTGGTTTGTTCTTGCTCAGCTAATGTACAGAATTGCATAGTTTTACTGCAGCTACTAGGGCTAGTGCAAGGAAAACAGGTGAGTTTCAGAAATGTGAGCAGATTTTGCTATTATTTTAGTTAACAATATCTGCTTTATACATGTAGAAATACATGCATTTATACTATTTCACATAAGTCCATACATTGTCATATCATAATGCCTTTTTTAAGTAAAATATTTTTCTTTAATTAATTATCTTTCCCCACTCAATAACACTCTCCACCCCAAGCAAGCCCATGTTTATAACCTAGCATGTGCCCTTCCAAATAATTCTGAATGCTCATTAACTCACATGTAAACATATGAATCTGTATATATGTGTTATATGTGTATAGATTACATTTTTGAGAGGGGACCCCCCAAAAACAAGAATTATCTTCTGGAGGGCAGGCTCCTTGTAGTACAGGCTTCCTCTGTTAGGTGAGTATCTTAGCAACCTGTATGCGTTTGTGTACCAACTGGTGTTGTGAGAGCTGTGTTCAGCTTCAGTGAATTTTTTTAAGACTTTCTATGAGTTTTCCAACTTAATGATCGATGATTTATAAGCACACCTGCCCAAACCATGCTGACTGTTCATCAGTTTTTAACCAAAAATGGCATGAACCCATGCCCCATCCTCCCTATTCACCCGATCTTGCCCTGAGAGACTTTTTCTTTTGTTTCCCTGGGTGAAAAAAGTCCTCGAAGGGAAACATTTTGCCAATGTGGAAGAGGTGAAATAAAAAATGGCAGAAGCACTAAACATTATCAAAATCAATGAGTTTAAAAACTGTTTTGAGCAGTGGAAAAATAATTAATATGTGGAGAGTACATGAAGGTGACTGAAGTTTAAACATATAAGAATAAATACACAATTTTTTATGAATAAATTCCTTTTTTTGGTTCCCCATGTGTATGTGTGTGTCTGTGTATTTTACAAAAACAAAACATTGTTTTACAAAACTGGGTTCATATTATTATTGTTAGTGTATACTTCATCTTGTTTTTTTCACTCAATGAGAAATCATGAAAATTGCTCTAAGTTATCTGACAGAACTCTAATATATTTATTATTTTTAAGTTAAAATGGAAAATTTAAAACATATGCAAAGATGAAGAAAATAATATGATGAATCCCTGTTAACCATCACCTGATTACAACAATTATTGGCAGTTTTTCAATCTTCTTTCATCTATTCTGCCCAACTTTTAAAATTTTTCATCTATTTTTGCTGGAGTATTTTTTAAAAAGATTTTATTTATTTATTTTTGGAGAGGGAAAGGGAGAGAGAAAGAGAGGGAGAGAAACATCAATAGGTTGACTCCCATATGCACTTAGGTATGTGCCCTGATCAGGAACCGAACAGGTGACCTTTTGCTTTGTCACCGACTAAGCCACACTGCCCAGGGCTGCTGGAGTATTGATTTAAACAAGAAGTTTTTTTAAACAACAAGACCCTTGACTTGAAGGAAAAACTATCTAGAATTAATTTCTTTTAGAGTAATTTATCTATACTTAAAGACAGGTTGCCCTCCATGTAACAGCTATGCACAAAAAATATAAAATTGTCTCTGGTTTTTCAATGATAAATGAAAAACACTAAAATTCTCCAGTGAAAAAGGAGGATTCGGTACCCCTTTTGTGAAGCAGTAGCTGGGGAGACTGGTGCTCGGCATGGCCTTCAAAAAGCCTAAGGGGAAAGTCAAGACTGAGGACAGCAATCCTACTAAAGGTGGCAGGCAGGATGGTTCTGTGGCGAACATTACGATTAAGAGTGGCATACACCACTTAGGAAACTAATGAACACCTACTGTGAACAACAGAGTTTGTCAACGAGGTATATCAGATTCGGATTTGATGTGCAGCCAATCAGTGAAACAGATACACCTCCACAGTTGTAAATGGAGAATGAAGATGCAGTTAATGTGTTCAAGCAGCAAACAGGAAGTGTCTACTAAGAGGAGAACCTGCTACTTTACTCCAGAACTCAGTTTCTCCAGACCAAATCTCAGAAAACAGCCATTTGGTTCCACCACATCCTGACTACTACAGTATTGTTTTCTATTTCATTTCATTTCCCCTTCTCCACTCTTTTTTTGTACATTAATTAAGTGACACATTGCACAAGTATTGGCGTTTTTTAAACTAAATGGGCAGTGACAGGTTTGATAGATGTCAAATGGGGATGGAATGGGGAAAAACATTGCTTCTATGAAAATGCCCTCTTTGTCCATTGTTGGCATGTTCATTTAGCTCTTATCCTTATTTTCCAATAAGTTATTTTGCTGGAATGTTTTTAAGCAAATTCCAGACTTCATGCTATTTTTATTCAGTAAACACTTTAGAATGTATCACTAACAGAGATTTTAAAAATCATAATAATACTATTCTTACTTCAAACAAAATTTATAATAGTTCTTTAAAATCATGCAATATCTCATTCATGTTCAAATTCTGTTGATTTCCTTAAAATGTCTTTTTTACAGTTGGTTTGTTTTATGAGGATTCAAATACCAAACATTGCATTTTCCTCATAAAAAGTCTTATAAGTACCTTTTAAATTTATACACTTTAATGCCTGTTTAATGCCTCTCTTTATTGAAGAAACCAGGTTATTTTCATTGTAGATTGTCCCACCTTCTAGATTTGGTTTATTGTATCCGCATAGTGTCATTTAACACAGTCTTCTGCCTTGTTTTTCCTTTACATATTAGCTGAATACAGAAGATTGATTAGATTCAGGTTCAGTTCTTTTAGCAAGAATACTCAGTAGCTGGTGCTGTGTATTTCTCTTTGCATTATATTGGGAAAAAATAAAGTGTTGATTTGCCCACTTTTAGTGAGGTTGAGATTGATCAGTGGGTTCAGTTGTGGTCGGCTTTATTCCCTCACTATAAACTTCCCCATCAACTGTTACCTAACAGTTCTAGCATTCAGTATTGAACATTATCTACATTGATTACTTCACTCAGAGTTGAAAAATGATAATTTTTCTGCATTTATTAGTTAGAATTCTTCTATGAAGAACTCTCTCTAGTCCACCATTGGCAACTCTGAAAAGCACTTTACAAAGAAAGTCAGAATAAAGGCTTCTTTTCTTTTATTTGTTAATATTCTGAATAACCAGTTTGTGCTATAACAGCACTCAGAAATGATCAATTACATTTCTGAACTCATATATTTTACATCTGCATTTTAGTCTATTGAAGTTATTATTTGATTTAATGCCCAAATGGCCCCATCCTTGGAAACTCGTGGAATCCCTTGGCATGGCCAATGGAACCCCTTAGGCTTTCTTCTTGTCTCTTCTTTTGACAAAACCCCAATAGTTCATGCTGTTTTACTTGCTTTCTGGCACAATAAGATATACTAGATTTACATTATACTAGTACATTTCTTACACCAGACCTAAATGGAATCATTTCTCCAAGGAGGAAAGGTCCTTTCAATTGGGAAATGATATTTAGAGATATTTATGATAAAAATGATAATTATCTTTTTAGGCTATATGATACTCCATGACATTCTATGATATATTGGATTGGCCGAAGAGTCCATTTAGGGTTTTTTCCCCCCATAAAATAAAAGACACATTGTTCATTTTCACTAACAACTATTGATTTGGACATTTTGAGTATGTTGGCTATGTACCACTATTGTCTTCTAGTGGGTAGAGGCCAGGGTGTTGCTAAGCATCTTCCAATATACAAGACAGCCCCACAGCAAAGCATTATTTGACTAAAATGTCAATAGTATCAAGAAACGTCGCAAACCACTTTTGACATTTTTGATCAGTCATAGCAAATTCTTCATACACTGCACAAATCTTCAAAGCATGGTATGCTGAAAATGTTGCATATTTTCTTCCATATTCAATATTAAAATGGCTACACAAAAATTCATCAATTTTGATAAGTTTTTTAATGCACACTGATATGACAGCTGTCACAATACAATCTAAGAAAATTGTTTCAAACAAAGTTAAACACAACTAAACACTACTAGAGCCATCATATGGAAAAAAACTTAATGAACTTTTTGGCTAACCTAATATTTAACTATTCCTCATAACTGGCATTCACTTTACTCCCAATTTTGCCAGATTCTGCCTTTCAATTGCAAAGTCATATTGCAGATAGAAAATTATTCAACAAGCTTGTTATAGTCCTTGTACCATTATCAGAAATTGTAAGATTAAAAACCAGGATATTGGAATTCTTAATAGAAATTTTGGTAACCCAACAGTTCATGGATATTAAGTGAGGACTAAAGGAAAATAATAGTCCCTAAAAGGACAGACATTTCTCCTCTGCTTCTTGGCGATGATCTTTAACAAGTGAAAAGCTGGTACTCTTCCCTCCTTTCATGGCTGGAGAAGAATTTTTCTTGTCTCAGGGATTTTAGTGGAAACATATTCTCTGTTTGCTTTTTCTAACTGTGATTCTGGCGAAAGGATGTGCACTAGCTCTCCAAGTTGTATAGCAGCTTGGCCCTCTCATCAGCTCCATTCAACTTTGGATGGAGGTGCAGCTTTGTGTCACATTGGCAGAATGTGTTGTTCTCACAAAGGGCATTCTGGCCTCCTTAATTCTATATTTTATTTTTTTGCCAATCATCAGACACTGTGAAATAGAGGAAACAAAAGTTACGGAGAGGTTTCAGTTCTGTGACTAGCAGTAACCATTCCTGGCCAGTTACAAAGTTCCCCAGATGCCCCATTCTCTGACTTTCTAATTCATTGTAAACTCAAAACACTATATGAACTCTACCAACTTCTCAGTAACTACATAAAAAGAAAGCTCCTGGTAACAGTCTTAAAGTTGATCATAGATGATCAACTTTACAAAAAACTTTTATTACAGAAAAGTAAGCATAACTGTACAGCTTGATGAATTTCTACAAACCTGACATGCTCATGTAACCAACACTTGAGTTAATAAATAATACATTATAAGCATCCCAGAGGCATTTTTATGCTTCTTTCAGTATCTTCGGTCTCCAAGGACAAGTATTATCCTGGTCCCTAAAAACTTTTAAAATAAAAAAATAAAATTACTTAAAAAATATATATATATATATTTTGCCTGGCTTCGTACTTATATAAATGGAATTGTATAGTACATACTTTTTGCATCTGGCTTAGTTCTCTCAAGATTTGTGACATTCAACCATGTGAATATGTGTAATTGTAGGGGGTTCATTCTAATAGTCATACAAGATTCTATCATCTGTCTCTACCACAACTTATTTATCCATTCTCTGTTGATGAGAAGTTCAGTGATTTGGGGCTATTAAAATTAATGTTGCTATCAACATTCTAGTACACTCCTTTGCTGAACAAACATGGACATTTCTGTTGGGCACACACCTAGAAGAGGACTTATGGTCATAGTGTATACAGCATGTTATGCTTTATTAGATAATGCCAGGTTTTCTTCCAAAGTGGTTGTACCAATTCAAATACCCACCAACAGCATGTAAGTCCCAAACAACACTTGATATTCTCATTTATATGTATATACTTTTAAGTGGAAAGATTTCCAGAGCAGACTGGCTTATATCATCCCCTAAGTTCTATTTAAAGTATAGCAATATATGTATGTCGTAGATTAGACTGAGCCTCGGACAGCATCCTAATTTACTTCCTTGATGGTAGAGAAGGGATCATTGAATTAATACATATTTGCATATCATCATGGAGAAGCCTATGAGTTCAGTGACTTTGGAGCAGTCAACTGTTTCCTTCTGATGTTTATTATCATAAACATTTTATAAGAAAAATAAAGACAGTAAAAGTACCATTCACAACTCCATAACTGTAACACACTAACAATCTTTTTATATTTCTAATCTCTTTAATTTTTATTATTTTTAAATATTGTTCAGATACAGTTGTCTCCATTTTCCCCCACCACTCCCCTTAACCCACCCATCACCATCTCTCACCCTCAATCCTACCCTTCTTTGGCTTTGTCCATCTGTCCTTTATACATGTTCCTTGATGACCCTTCCTGTTTTCCCCTGTTAGCGCCTCCCCCTCCCATCTGGTTACTGTCAATTTGTTCTTTTTTTTATTGACATTTTTTAAATTGTTGTTCAAGTACAGTTTTCTCCATTTCTTCCCCCCCACCACTTCTCCCCACCCCAGCCATCCCCACCTCCCATCCTTGATCCCACCCCCTTTTGGCTTTGTCCATGTGTCCTTTTTAAAAAAAAAATAATTTTAATTATTTTTCAAGTACAGTTTTCTGCCTTTCCCCCTACCCCAGCCCACCACCCCAGCTTTCTCCACCTCCCTCCTGTTTCCACCCCACCCCTGTGTCCATGTGTCCTTTATACTTGTTCCTGCAAACTCTTCACCCTTTTCACCTGAAATTCCCTCCCCTCTCCCCTCTGGTCACTGTCAGCCTGTTCTCTATTTCAGTGTCTTTGGTTATATTTTGCTTGTTTGTTTATTTTGTTGATTAGTTTCCACTTAAAGGTGATATCATATGGCATTTGTCTTTCCCTGCCTGGCTTATTTCACTTAGCATAATGCTGTCTAGTTCCATCCATGCTGTCACAAAGGGTAGGAGCTCCTTCTTTCTTTATGATGCATAGCATTCCATTGTGTAAATGTATCATAGTTTTTGCTCTACTGATTTACGATGGGCACTTATGTTGGTTCCAACATGTGGCTATTGTAAATTTTGCTGCTATGACTATTGGGATTGCATAGGTTCTTTTGAATTGGTGTTTCAGGACTCTTAGGGTATAATCACAGCAACGGAATTGCCCCATCAAAATGCAGTTCCATTTTTAGTTTTCTGAGGAAATTCCATGTTTTCTACAGTGGCTGCACCAGTCTGCATTCCCACCAACAATTTACTAGTATTGCCTTTTCTCCACAACCTACCAAGCACTTATTGTTTGTTGATTTGTTTACGATGGCCATTCTTGCCGGTGTGAAATGGTGTCTCATGGAGGTTTTAATTTGCATCACTCTGATGGCTAGTGATGCTGAGCATCCTTTCATATGTCTCTAGGCCCTCTGTATGTCCTCCTTGGAGAAGTATCTGGTCAGGTTCTTTGCCCATTTTTTAATTGGGTTGTTTGTCTTCCTGGAGTGGAGTCATGTGAGTTCTTTATATATGTTGGAGATCAAACCTTTGTCCACGGTATCATTGGCAAATATATTTTCCCATACATTTGGCTCCCTTTTCATTTTGCTGATGTTCTCTTTAGCCATGAAGAAGCTTTTTAATTTGATGAAGTCCCATTTGTTTATTCTTTCCTTTATGTCCCTTGCGTTAGAGGATATATCAGTGAAAATGTTGCTGCATGGAATATCTGAGATTTTCCTGCCTATGCTCTCCTCTAAGACTTTTATGGTGTTGAGACTTATAGTTAAGTCTTTTATCCACCTTGAGTTTATTTTTGTGTATGGTGTGAGTTTGTAGTTGAGTTCCATTGTTTTGCATGTAGCTGTCCAGATCTCCCAACACCATTTGTGGACAAGGCTATTTTTACTCCATTTTGTGCTCTGCCTCTTTTGTCAAACATTAATTGACCATGGAGACTTGCATTTATTTCTGGGCTCTCTATTCTGTTCCAATGATCTATGTGTCTGTTCTTATGCCAATACTAGACTTTTTTGATTACTGTGGCCTTGTAATATAGTTTCATATCAGGTCCTGTGGTTCCTCCTACTTTGCTCTTCTTTCTCAAAATTGCTGTGGCTATTTGAGGTCATTTATGGTTCCATATGAATTTCTGAAATGTTTGTTTTATATCTGTGAAATATGTCATTGGTATTTTAACAGGGATTGTGTTGAATCTATAAATCACTTTGGGAGTATGGAAATTTTGATGATGTTAATTCTTCCAATCCATGAGCATGGGACATGCTTCCATTTGTTTGTGTCTTCCTTAACTTCTTTCTTCAGTGTTGTGTAGTTTACTGAGTACAGGTCTTTTACCTTCTTGGTTAGGTTTATTCCTAGGTACTTTATTTTTTTGTTGCTATAGAAAGTGGAATTTTTTCCTGATTTCTGTTTCTGATAGTTTGTTGTTGGGGTACAAAAATGCCTTTGATTTCTGAATATTGACTTTGTATCCCACTGTTTTGCCAAATTCACTTACTACGTTGACTAGTTTTTTGGTGGAGTCTATAGGATTTTCTATGTACACTATCATATCATCTGTATACAATGACAGTTTTGCTTCCTCCTTTCCAATTTGGATGCCTTTTATTTCTTTTTCTTGTCTGATTGTTTGGCAAGGACTTCCAATTCTATGTTGAATAGGAGTGGTGAAAGTGGACATCCTTTTCTTGTTCCTGATCTTAGTAGGAGAGCTTTTAGTTTTTGCCTGTTGAGTACGATGCTGGCTGGAGGTCTGCCATATATGGGCTTTATTATGTTGAGGAATGCTCCCTGTACTTGCACTTTGCTGAGTGTTTTTATCAGAAATGGGTGCTGTACCTTATAGAATGCTTTTCCCACATCTACTGATATGATCACATGGTTTTTGTCTTTCCTTTTGTTTATGTGATGTATAATGTTTACTGGTTTGTGAATATTGTACCATCCTTTCATCCCTGGGATGAATCCCACTTGATCATGGTGTATGATATTTTTAATGTATTGCTGGATGCAGTGTGCCAATATTTTGCTGAGGATTTTAGCATCTGTGTTCATCAGCAATATTGACCTATAGTTTTCTTTTTTGTTGTTGTGTCTTTATCTGGTTTTAGGATTACAGTGGTGCTGACTTCATAAAAAGAGTTTGGGAGCCTTCCATCTTCTTGGATTTTTTTGGATAGTCTGTGAAGGATAGGACTTAGTTCTTCCTTAATGTTTTGTAGAATTCTCCTGTGAAACCATCTGGTCCAGGGTTTTTGTGTGTTGGGAGTTTTTTGATTACTGCTTCGATTTTGCCACATGTTATCAGACTGTTGAGCCTTTCTGCTTCTTCTTCATTGAGTTTTGGAAGATTATATTTTTCTAAAAATTTGTCCATTTCACTCCGGTTTTCAAATCTTGGCATATAGTTGTTTGTAGTCATTTCTTACAAACCTTTGTATTTTTGTGGTATCAGTTGTAATCTCTTCTTTCATTTCTGATTGTGTTTATTTGGCTCCTCTCTCTTTTTTTTCTTGATGAATCTGGTTAAAGGCTTGTCGATTTTGTTTATCTTTAAAAAAAACTAGCTCCTGGATTTATTGATCCTTTGAATGTTCTGTTAGTCTCTATGTCAGTTAATTCTGCTCTGATCTTGGTTATTTCTTTCCTTGTACTTGCTCTGGGTTGTCTGTGTTGTTTTTCTTCCAGTTCTTGTAGATATAGGGTTAGGTTGTTTATTTTTTAATGTTCCTTTTTTTTTTTTTTTTTAGGTGGGCCTGTAATGCTATGAACCTCCCTCTCAGGACTGCCTTCGCTATGTCCCATAAGTTTTGGGCTGTTGTGTGTTTATTTTCACTTGTTTCCAGAAACTTTTTGATTTCTTCCTTGCTCTCATTCTTAACCCATTCATTGTTTAATAGCATGCTATCGATCTCCATGAATCTGAATGTTTTTGAGTTTTTTCCTTGCAGTTGTTTCTAGTTTTTGTCCCTTGTGGTCTGAGAAATGCTTGATATGATTTCAATTTTCTTGAATTTGTTGAGGCTTGTTTTGTGTCCTGTCATGTGGTCTATCTTTGAAAATGTTCCATGTGCATTTGGAAAGAATATGTATTTTACTTCTTTGGGTCAAAAGATTTTATATACAGATAGGTATATAGATATAGATATAGATAGATATCTCCTATATATATCAGTCAAGTCCATTTCATCTAGGATATTGTTCAATACCGCAATATTTTTGTTGATATTTTGTTTGGAAGATCTGTCCATTGTTGACAGTGGGGTGTTAAAATAGTATAAATGTGTTGCTGTCTATATCTTTCTTGAAGTCCTTCAAGATTTTTCTTACATGTTTGGGTCCTCCTATGTTGGGTGAATATATGTTTACAAAATACATATCTTCTTGATGGATTCTTCCATCAAGGACACAGAAGTGTCCTTCTGTGTCTCATTTCATGGCCTTTGTTTTGAAGTCTATTTTGTCTGATATATGTATTGCTACCCTGGCTTATTTTTCCTTGTCTGTTTGCTTGGAATATTTGTTCCCAGCCCTTCACTTTCAGTCTGTGTATGTCTGTTTTTCTTAGGTGGGTCTCTTGTAGGCAAAATATGTACAAGTCATGTTTTGTTATACATTCATCTACCCTATGTGTTTTGATTGAAGCATTTAATCCATTAACATTTAAGGTTATTATTGGTAGGTACTTCTTCATCGCCATTTTACTCCCTTTGTACCTGTGTTCCTCTCTCTCTCAGTCTTTTTCTTCCTGTTCTTAATGCAGTTGCTTTAGCATATCTTGCAATGCTGGTTTGGTGGAACGGTATTCTTTCAGCCTTCTTTTGTCCGGGAAACTCATTATTTCTTGCCATTTGCTGCTGGCTTATAGTGTTTCCATTGAGAAATCAGCTACTAGCCTTATCAGGGCTCCCTTGTATGTTGTTTCCTATTCGGCTATTCACAATAGCCAAATTCTGGAAACAGCCCAAGTATGCACCAGTAGATGAGTGGATAAAAAAGCTGTGGTACATTTATACAATGGGATACTATGTGTCTCTGTAAAAGAAGGAATTCTAACCTTTTGCAAAAGCATGGATGGATTTGGGGAGTATTATACTTAGTGAAATAAGCCAATCAGAAAAGATAGATAGCATATGTTGGGGAGGGGACCTCAAATCTGATGACTGGTGTTTTTATAAGATGAGAAGATACACAGACAGACACATAGATGTGTAGTTAGAGGCAGAGTTTCGAGTGAAGCTGTTACAAGCCAAAGCACACCAAGGACTGTTGGGAGCCATCAGAAGCAAAGAAGGGGTTCTAGGGAATCTTTCTTCCCTAGAGCTTTCAGGAGGTTGGCAGACCTGCTAACACTAGATTTCAGACTTCTAGCCCCTAGAACTGTGAGATAATAAATTTATGGGCTTTTAAAAAATTACCAGAAGTGATAATTTGTTACATCAGACTGGACACTAATGCATATAGTAATATGCATTTATTAATTAGTATACTGTGGTTTTTAAAAAAGTTAATGGTAACACTAAGGGAAAAATATGAATTATCTCTTCTATAGAACCAAATGTCTGATGATTAGGCCCTGTAATGAAACTTTGTATTTAAAAAAATGGATTCCTCTTTGTTCTTTCCTTGTTTCTGTCTGTGGTCCTGAAGCCAAAAGTATCAACATCATGATTTTATATTAATATAGGAACACAGTGGTTATCCAAGTATTGTCTGTGCATGTTTAGTGATCCCGAGATACTTCCAGAGCATCTGTGAAGTCAAAACTATCCTAAGTTTGGCTTTTGTCACTATGTTGTCACTTGCAGTGAGAGTACAAAAGCAATGGCAGGGAAGATTGCTGGCCTCTTCACACAAAACAAGGTAGTGCCTACAGCTGCAGAGTAGACATTTTATTCTGAGTGTGTGTCTTCTTAACATCCTATGTTTTACTACGGGAATTACAAATACACTCCTTCTGTTGCATACAAAAGTAAAAAAAAAAAGCAAAAACCACAACACCATTGTAGTTCAGTTATGAGCTGAACCAGCACTTTTTCCCATGAGCATAAATATTTATTTAATAGACAGACTCTGGTTATTCAGATTTTTCAGACTTGGATATTTGGCACACATGCCTTTTCATGCCCAGAGATCCACCTTCAGAGAAAACAATCTTGGAGTTCCTGTTTCTTTTGCTGAGAACTGATTTCCTATAAAATCTTAAACATAGGTAAGGCTGAGGGAGTCATAGGGATTTCTTTAAGGCGTGGTCTTAGAAACCAGGCTTCCTCACTTCCAGCTGACTACACTTTCCATTTCACTAAACAAGGCAGGTGGCTTTCCATATTCCATGCATCCTCTCCTTGATTCAGAGTTAATGCTGCAAAAGAAAGAAATGCCAGGTGGAAAAACTGACAACTCAGGTATTACACAGCCATTTAATTTTTACTTTGTAACTTTCAAAATCTGAGCAACCAAGTAGAATACATAAAGAAGACACTAAAATGTGACATAATAAAATTCATCTGACCAGAAATACAGGCATCCATGTTTTTGACTCTAGCTCAGCTCTTTTTTTTTTTTTTAATTTTAATGTCAACTGTTTTCAGGGTCCAGCACTCACTTTGCTAAAAGCTACATTTAGTTGCAAATTGAAGCATGGTGCATAGCAGCTATGATTAAGGAATTCAGAACCTTAGCCAATACAGGGCCTTGAGGGCAAAGAGAAATGCTGAGGGAAAAACATTTCCACATTGCAATGTACAGATGAATGCCTGAAATAAATATTAACTATTATTTCTGCAAACTTTCCCACTGTTTTGTATACTTCATTTCCCCTGGCTTGTGAGTCTATAATGTACTTTGGCAACATTATGGGTTTTTGCTCATGATGAGTCTTCTCCACAGGGGCTGGGTCAGTGTTTGCAGCTCAGCTGGCTGGTGCCAGAGTAGAAAACTCCTCTGATTTGATTCCACCCCAAGCAATGAAGGATTTTCAAGATTTTCCTCTTAATATTTGGCTTTACTTGATAATCCTGGAGCATGCTGGGAAATCTCAGCAAGAGAAATATTTAGTAACTGTGGGGAGGCCCGCTTGGAGGGTTGTGGGTAAGTATGAAAGCTTATGAGGGTGACTACTAATGACTCTTGAATGTTCTGCTTTTCTCAAGGTTTTCCATTAAAAAAACGTGTGTAGGTTTGTGAGGACAGAGGGATTTTGGAAAATGCAGCCATCCCCAGAAAGACAAATGCATGATTAAGTCATTTCCCAAGAGAAAAGCCTCTAGTCAGTAAGGTATGTGGAACCATATGGTCCAGCTTGCAATTTAGAATTTCAAAAGCAGGAGTTGGCAAAGGGGGCATAGGATTTTGGCCTCACAGTTTTATCATCGTTTTCCTTCATATTTGTTGAGCGTTGATGTTGCCCTTGGCAGATGCCAGATAGAGGACATGATCTCTCCCTCTGATCAACCTTGGAGAAAGTTCTCAATTCAGAAATAAGCTTTGCAGCCGAGAAGGTGACTAAATCCCAAAGACTTGAAGGTTTTTATTGTGCCAACCAATTCCTCATGTTTTCTTTTTTATTGTTTGTTCTTTTTGTTGTCTGTTTTTATTTATACATGGCCACTAAGATGCTCTGTCTTGAAAATATTTAGCAATAAGGTAGATTTTTATTAGGTCTGGGTGCCCCAAATGTGAGCCCACCCCAAAAAGGCAGGGGTGGGGATGGAGCCTTTGCACTGTGCGCTGAGGAAGAGCAGATTTCACTGAGTGCATGGTAAGTCTCCAGGAGCGCCTGTACTCTGCAGCAGTTTTGTGGACATGCAGCAGGTATGTGAAGCATCTGACAGTGGCTGCTCTTGTCACAGAGGGAAAGCAGCAAGAGGTGATCTGTGTGTAACGTGTCCCATAGGAGTACCAGGAGGCTTCCCCATGATTGTACCTACAGGGCTAACATACATGAATGGACAAAATATAGCTAGAATGACTCTGTGGTCGCCTGTGTGCTGGAAATAACTTCACCTTAATTTAATTGAATTTAGTTTACTTTATTAGTTTCCTACTAAGAAAAATGCATGAGAGCTTGAATGTAATTAATTCTAGTGATTTAGACAATATTATCATCATTTTAAAATGTAGGGAACTGAGAATTATAAGAATAGTTTATTCAAGTACATACAATTGGTTCTTCTTGCCACATTATCTTCATTTTGATAACAGAGATGATTTTCCTTTCTGTAACAACAAGAAAATCAGTCTCATGCCTTGATTAGTGAATCTGTAGCTTTTTTAAAAGACTTTATTTTTCCAGAGTACTTTTAGGTTCACAGCAAAATTAAGAAGAAGGTACAGAGATTTCCCATTTACATCATGCCACTCACACAGACATAGGCTCCCCGATTGTTAACATATCCCCCTGAATGGCACTTTTTTTCAATCAATAAGCCTACATTAAAACATCATTATCACTATAAGTCCGTAGTTTATATTAGGGTTCACTCTTGGTATTCTATATTCTATGGCTTTGGACAAATGTATAATGATATATATATACATCATTATGGTGCTGTAAAAAGTAGTCTAATTTTACTGCCATAAAAATCTTCTGTGCTTTTCCTACTCGTCTTTCCCCACTGCCTTCCCCACTCCACACCTGACAACCACTGATAAGTTTACAGTCTCCACAGTTTGGCCTTTTGTAGAATATCATCTAGTTGGAACCATTCAGTCTGCAGCCTTTTCGGGTTGGTAACTTTCACTTTGTAATATATATTTAAGGCTCATTCATATCTTTTCATGGCTTCATAGCTCCTTTCTTTTTAGCTCTAAATATACTCAATTTTCTGGAAGTACCACAGTTTATTTTTCCATTCACCTACTAAAAAAGATCTTGGTTGCTTCCAAGTTTCAGCAACCTTGAACAAAGCTGCTATAAACATCCATGTACAAGGTTTCTGGTGGACTTAAGTTTTCAGCTCCATTGGGTAAATACCAAGTAGCCCAACTGCTGGATCTTATGACAAGAATTTGTTTAGTTTTGTTAGAAACTGCCAAACTGTCTTCCAAAGTGTCTGTACAACTTTGCATTCCCACCAGCAATGAATGAGAGTTTCTGTTGCTCCACATTCTCATCAACATTTGGTGGTGTCATGTCAGGAATTTTGGTCACTCTAATAAGTGCACAGTGGTTTCATTGTTGCTTTAATTTGCATTTCTCTGATGACATGATGTGAAGCATCTATTAATATGCTTATTTGCCATCTGTATTTATCTTCTTTGGTGAACTATTAAGGTCTTTTCCCATTTTCTACTTGGGTTGTTTGTTATTGCATTGTTGAATTTTAAGAGATTTTTTGTAAGTTTTGGATAACAGATCTTTATTATATGTGCTTTTTGCAAATATCATTGACCAGTCTGTGGCTCATTTTCTCATTCTATTGACACTGTCATTCACAGAGCAGAAGTTTTAAATTTTAATTTTATTTCTTTCTTTTTTTTAGTAGATTGATTTTTTTTCTAGTTTCTTAGGCTGTACTCAGCTTATGTATATTCAGCCTTTCTTTTTCCCTAATGAATTATTTATGGCTACAAATGTTCCTTTATACCTGTTTCACTGCATTCCTCAAATTTTGATAGGTAGTATTTTTGTTATTGTTTTAAAATTTCAGTATGGTTTCTTCATTAATTAATTAATTAATCAGAAGTATATTTTTAACTTTCTGAACACACAGCCTTTAAAAAATCTTTCTATCATTGATTTCTAATTTAATATTATTAAAATCAGAGAATGCAGATTATGATAGAATTCTTTGCAATTCACTTTCCTTATGTGGTCAGTTTTTATAGATAGTTCATGTATACTTGAACAGAATATTTATTCTTTAGCTATTTTCTACAAATAGAAGAATATATACATTAATACAAGAATTATTAATTGTGTTGTTCAAATATTATATGTACTTACTGATTTAAATTACTGAGAGAGATGTATTAAAATTTACTACCATGCTTAATTTCTCCCTTTCATTCAATAACTTTTTGTTGTATAGATCTGAAGGTATTTCATTGTGTGTGTAGATGTTCAGAATTTTTAGTTTTCTGAAGAATGACTTTTTATTACTATGTATAAGCCCTCACCATTAACATAATGATTTTTACCCTTAAAGCTTTTTTCTTTGATCTGATATTATTTTAATTACACCATATTTTAGTTTCATGGCATTAAAAGTAAACTAGTACTTTTAATTCTTCTGTGGATTTTGTTTCAGATGTTACTTTTGTAAATATAGTTTTTAATATGACTTTAAAAAAATACAGTTTAACATTTTTTGTCTTTTAGTTGGGCAGTTGACATCATTACAAATACTGAGGCCCATTTCTTTGTGTGTGTGTGTGTGTGATTTTTGTTTGATCAAATTCATCTTGTGCAGTAATAAGTTTGAGCTTCTCCCCTTAAGGTAATTGGAAATCATCAAGGTGTTTACTGAACACAGGTTAATACACATACTAGATATACACACTTCATAGACAGTAGGTTATTTTTGCCTCCATTTTACATTTGAGGAAACCAAGCTAGACTGGTTAATCATCTAGCTTTAGGTCACAGAGCTACTGTGTGGCAAAAATTAGATTTAAATCAGTCTTCTGGAATTGAACTCCAAACCTACTATCCTTTCACACTTCCATTTTGTCTACAGGTTAGAGGGGTACTGTCACGTATGGTGGAATTGGAGACAACAGAAAAAGTCGGGGAGGAAGGGGATGCTCGGGAGGAGCAGGTGAGGTGCAGTGAGGTCAGAAATTTTGTTGCCTTTAAAAAGGGGTTGAACAAGTTTTGAAAGTGAACAACCTTTTTTAATGTTTTTGTTTCTTGTATATAACTTACTTATCAGAAAGTGATGATGTTTTCTACAACTTAAGTGGCATTTAAACACAATTAATTTTTAATTAGTCATGGTATTTTATCCCTGATGAATGGAAAGTTTCATAAAACCATAATTTGGAACAGAAATTACTGGTGATTTTGCTAGTTTTCTTGATAAGTAGAGAGATAAGAAGAATGTTTTTGAACAAATCTGATGATGAGAAGACCAAGTACAAGTCCATGTCAGTGATTCACAAAAGGTTCACATGGCAAGAATTTTTGAGAATTTTTTTAGGGTCAATGAAGCTAGTTTTGTAGTAACTTTGAAATTTGAAGGAAAGCAATGGTTTGCTTAAATGAAACTTTAAGTATTAATTGTCTGGAGAATGTGTGATTAAGGGTAGGAAGGAAATTGCAATTATTCTTGGGGATTGAAGGATCTATAAATGTGAACATCCTGATTTTTTTAAATAGACCCTGAAATTTCAAGATAATCATTTCTTCTGTCTCAGTCAGAGCAAAGGCTTTATAGGCCCAGTGCCACATACCCTTGTTGAATTGTAATGCCTTCACAGTCATGAAGAGCTTCTGATAGAGCTTTGATCTTGAACATACCATGAGAATCCCATTGAACCACAATGTGGGGTTCTAGGTGACCCCAGATCTTTGTGGGTCTCAGTGACTAACATTTTTGATAGAGTTGCTGCAAAATCTATTTTCAAATGAAATATATATTTTTTAAAGTAAAAAATCTTTTAAATTAGCAAAATCTGCAATTCTAGGTCTTAAATGAAATTTGGGCATACAGAAGGCAGAAT
Organism: Anoura caudifer; assembly: GCA_004027475.1. Lineage (NCBI taxonomy): Eukaryota > Metazoa > Chordata > Mammalia > Chiroptera > Phyllostomidae > Anoura > Anoura caudifer. The sequence goes on from PVKU01010196.1 coordinate 33,747, forward strand.
TTCACTTTTATTCACTGATAATCTAAGTTACCAAATAGAACACTGTTTTTTTTTAATTATTTTATTGTTGTTCAATTAGAGTTGTCTGCACTTCCCCCTGCACTGCTCTACCCAAACCAAACCCCCTCCCTCCCTTGCTTCTACCCTCCCCCTTGGTTTTGTCCATGTGTCCTTTATAGTAGTTCCTGAAAACCCTTTCCCCCATTATCCCCTCCCACCTCCCCTCTGGTTACTGTCAGATTGTTCTTAATTTCAGTGTCTCTGGTTATATTTTGCTTGCTTTTTTTCCTTTGTTGATTATGTTCCAGTTAAATGTGAGATCATATGGTATTTGTGCCTCACTGTCTGGCTTATTTCATTTAGCATAATGCTGTCTAGTTCCATCCATGCTGTCACAAAGGGTAGGAGCTCCTTTTTTCCTCTCCCCTGAGTAGTATTCCATTGTGTAAATGTACCATAGCTTTTTGATCCACTCATTTACTGATGGGCACTTACATTGTTTCCAACACTTGGTTATGGTAAATTGTGCTTCTATGAACATTGGGGTACATAGGTTCTTTTGGATTCATGTTTTAGGGTTCTTAGTATATAATCCCGGCAGTGGAACTGCCTGATCAAAATGCAGTTCCATTTTTAGTTTTCTAAGGAAATTCCATACTGTTTTGCACAGTGGCTGCACCAGTTTGCATTCCCACCAGCAGTGCACTAGAGTTCCCTTGTCTCCACATCCTCTCTAGCACTTAGTGTTGATTTATTATGATGGCCATTCTCATGGCTGTGAAGTGGTATCTCACTGTGGTTTTAATTTGCATCTCCCTGATGGCTAGTGATGTTGAACATCTTTTCATGTGTCTCTGGGCCCTCTGTATGTCCTCCTTGGAGAAGTGTCTGTTCAAGTCTTTTGCCTATTTTTTAATTTTTTTTTTTTTGTCTTCCTGGAGTGGAGTTGTGTGAGTTCTTTATAAATTTTGGAGATCAAACCTTTGTCCAAGGTATCATTGGCAAATATATTTGTCCATACAGTTGGTTTTCTTTTCGTTTTAATGTTATTTTCTTTAGCTGGGCAGAACCTTTTTAATTTGATGAGGTCCCATTAGTTTATTCTTTCCTTTATGTCCCTTGCTTTAGGGGACATATCAGTGAAGATGTTGCCACGTAGAATGTCGGAGATTTTCCTGCCTATGTTTTCCTCTAGGTCTTTTATGGTGTCACAACTTATATTTAAGTCTTTCATCCACCTTGAATTTCTTTTTGTGTATGGTGTAAGTTGGTGGTCAAGTTGCTTTTTTTTTTTTTTTTTTTTTTTTTTTTTTTTTTTTTTTTTTTTTTTTTTTTTTTTTTTTTTTTTTTTTTTTTTTTTTTTTTTTTTTTTTTGCATGTAGCTGTCCAGATCTCCTAACACCATTTGTGGAGGAGGCCATTTTTACTCCATTTTATGCTTCTTTCCCCCTTTGTCAAATATTAATTGACCATAGAGACTTGGGTTTTTTTCTGGGCTCTCTATTCTGTTCTATTGGTCTATGTGTCTGTTCTTATGCCAGTACCAAGCTGTTTTGGTTACAGTGGCCTTGGAATATAGTTTGATATCAGGTATTGTGGTCTCTCCTACTTTCTTCTATCTCAAATAGCTGCAGCTCTACAGGATCATTTATGATTCCATATAAATCTCTGAAATGTTCTATATCTATGAAATATGTCATTGGTACTTTAATAGGGATTGCATTGAATATATAAATTGCTTTGGGGAGTATGGAAATTTTGATGATGCTAATTCTTCTAATCCATGAGCATGGTACACACTTCCATTTGTTTGTGTCTTGCCAGTATTTTGTTGAGGGATTTAGTGTCTATGTTCATCAGCAATATTGGCCAGAAGTTTTCCTTCTTTGTTACATCTTTATCTGGTTTGGGGATTAGGATGATGCTGTCTTCATAAAAAGAGTTTGGGAGTCTTCCATCTTCTTGAATTTTTTCGAATAATCTCTGAAGGATAGGGGTTAGCTCTTACTTAAATACCTTGTAAAATTCTCCTGTGAAACTATCTGGTCCAGAGCTTTTGTGTGTCAGGAGTTTTATGATTACTGCTTCAATTTTGTCAGCTGTTATTGGTCTGTTCAGCCTTTCTACTTCTTCTTTATTCAGTTTTGGAAGATTATATTTTTCTAGATATTTGTCCATTTCTCCTAGGTTTTCAAATTTCTTGGAATACAGTTCTTCACAGTAATTTCTTACAATCCTTTGTATTTCTGTGGTGTCAGTTGTAATCTCTCATCTTTCACTTCTGATCATCTTTATTTGGGTCCTCTTTTTCTCTTGATGAGCCTGCTTAAAGGTTTGTCTATTTTGTTTATCTTTTCAAAGAAGCAGCTCCTGGATTCATTGATCCTTAGAACTGTGCTTTTAGTCTCTATATCATTTAATTCTGCTCTAATCTTGGTTATTTCCTGCCTTCTTCTTGCTCTGGGTTGTCTTTGTTGTTCCTCGAGTTGTTGTAGGTGTAGGGTTAGGTTGTTTATTTGAAATGTTTCTATCTTTTTTAGGTAGGCCTGTATGGCAATGAATTTTCCTCTCAGGACTGCCTTCGTTGTGTCCCATAAGTTTTGAACTGTTGTGAGTTCATTTTCATTTGTTTTCAGAAACTTTTTGATTTCTTCTTAGATCTCATTCTTGACCCATTCATTACTTAATAGCATGCTATTCAATCTTCATATGTTTGAGTGTTGTTGAGTTTTTTTCTTGAGGTTGGTTTCTAATTTCAGTCCCTTGTGCTCATAAAAAATGCTTGATTTCAATTTTCTTGAATTTGTTGAGGCTTGTTTTGTGTCCTGTCATGTGGTCTATCTTTGAAAATGTTCCATATATGTTGGAAAAGAATATGTATTTAGCTTCTTTGGGATGAAAGGCTCTATATATATCAGTTAAGTCCATTTGATTTAGGGCATTGTTCAATGACACAATATCTTTCTTGATATTTTCTTTGGAATATCTATCCATTATTGGCCAGGGAATGTTAAAATCCCCTACTATAATTGTGTTGCTGTCAATATCTTTCCTGAAGTCCTCCAAGACTTTCTTTATGTATTTGGGTGCTCCTATGTTGGGAGCATATATATTTACAATGTTTATGTCTTCTTGATGGATTCTTCCCTTGAGTATTATGAAGCGACCTTCTGGGTCTCTTTGTATGGCTCTTTTTTTGAAGTCTTTTTTGTCTGATATGAGTATTGCTACCCCTGCTTTTTGTTTTCCTGTCTATTTGCTTGGAATATTTGTTTCCAGCCCTTCACTTTGAGTCTCTGTAGGTCTTTTGTCCTGAGGTGGGTCTCTTGTAGGCAGCATATGTGTGGGTCATGCTTTCTTATCCATTCAGCTATTCTATGTCTTTTGATTGGAGCATTTAATCCATTTATGTTTAAGGTTATTATTAAAAGGTACTTATTCGTTGCCTTTTTTCATACATGTGTTCCTCTCTCTCTCTCTCACTGTTTTTCTTCCTGTTCTTAAAGCAGACCCTTTAGCATCTCTTTGAGAGCTAGTTTAGAGGAAGTATATTCTTTGAGCCTTCTTTTGTCTGGGAAGCTCCTTATTTGGCCTTCTATCTTGATTGAAAGCCTTGCTGGGTAAAGTAGTCTTGGTTGCAGGCCTTTGGTTCTCATTACTTGAAATATTTCTTGCCATTCTTTTCTGGCTTGGAGCATTTCCATTGAGAAGTCAGCTGTTAACCTAATTGGAGCTCCCTTGTATGTTACTTTTTCTCCCTTGCTGCCTTTAAGATTCTTTGTCTTGGAATTTTGTCATTTTAATTAAGATGTGTCTTGAAGTGGGCCTCTTTGGGTTCCTCTTGATTGGGACTCACTGTGTTTCTTGGATTTGTGTGACTTTTTCTCTCATCAAATTAGGGAAGTTTTCTATTATTACTTTTCAAACAGGTTTTCTATCCCTTCTTGCTCTTCTTTTTCTCCTTCTGGCATCTCTGTTATATGGATATTATAACATTTCATGTTGTCCTGCATTTCCCTTAATCCTCTTCATTCTTTCTGAGCCTCTTTTCCTTTTCTTGCTCTTTCTGGGTGTTTCTTTCTACCTTGTCCTCCAGCTTACTAATTGGATTCTCTGGTTCATTGAGCCTGCCTTTGATTCTTTCTACTGTGTTCTTTAGTTCAGAAGTTGTATTCTTCATTTCCTCTTGGCCCTTGTTGATAGTTTCTATATCCTTTTTCATGTTGATATAGTTTGCAGTGAGTTCATTGTAGTTTCCCTATAGTTTCTGGTAATTCACTGTGAGCTCATTGAGCTTCCTGATAACCATTGCTTTGAACTCAATAGTTGACTTGCCTCTATTTCATTTAGCATTCTTTCTGAGGTTTCCTCCTTTCCTTTCATTCAGGGATTGTTTATTTGTCTTCCCATTGTTTGTGAGCCTCTTCTTGTCAGCCTCTGCTTCTTAAACTGATCTGTTCTGACTCTCTGGGTTTATGGTGTGAACTTCTATGGTAGAATACCTGTGAGATTCAGTGGTGCAGTCTCCTTGGTTTCCTGAGCTCTCTGGTCTTGGGCTGTCATTTATGTTGGCTCTCTGTATGTCTTTGCATTTTGATTGCTGTTGGGTCTTTCTTTGGTGGGTCCTTCCTTCCAGCTGGTTAACTGAGGATTGTCCATCTACCATGTCTTGTATTCTGTTTTGCAGATGTGGACAGGTTATGTTGAAGCTGGTTCTTCTGTCTGTATGAGATTTTTGAGGCTTCTCTCTCACCACTGTTCAGTTGTTTGTTGTGGGTAATTTCTCCACCATTTAATTGTAGTTCCAGTTCGGTCCTGGGTGGAGGTTTGTGTGGCTTCCACTCCCTCCTTTACCTTCTTCCATTGTTATCTGTTGGTGGTTCCTTTGTTGGTGGGTTTCTTCTTCCAGCAGGTATCCTGGTGTTCAGAGATCCCACCTCCTCTTTTTTTGTGATCAGTTGGAGAGGGAAGGCAAAATGCTTTAAGACAGCAGAAGTGTAGTCTATGGTACTTAAAATACCAGCCTGTAGAGAAGAGATAGGAGATCCTTTGGATATGTATAGTGTTAACCATGATATTCCACCCAACTAGCCACTTTTCACAAAGGGTGGAAAGATTATAAGACTTTTGTTGGGTAGGGAGAAAGGATTGTGAGGTGGATCTAGAAAGCAGTGAGTTTGTGAGAGGTCAGATTATGAGGTTAAGTGAGAGTAAAGAACAGAAAATAGGTGTGGTGTGGGAGAGAATAGAGTTATCCACAACAGTAATAGAGTTCAGGAAACAGTGACGTGAGCTAAGATCCAGGAGGGATGCTGTGTAGTATTTACAATTGTGTGGAACAGCAATTATTTACAATAGTAATGGAGCAACAATCATATGACAGAATCTATGTGATCTGAATAAAAAGAATAGAAAGTACAGGACCTAGAGCAGTGTGCTATTAGAACACAAGTGAAGTGAAAGACAGAAAATTAAAAATACACTATGAAAGAGACACCAAGGAAAACCCATCAAACAATGCAATTTAACAAACCAAGGAAAGAAGACTAAACAGAAAGAAGAGAAATACAGAAATACTAATAAAAATAAAAGATGTAAGAATAATGAACAAATAATAATACAAATATACAGTCACTTGCAAGTTCTCTGGAGTAGCAAAGTGAAATGTGTCTCACTGTCTCAGTTGTTGGGATGACCCCTCTTTGGATCTAACTCTATTTACAGCTCCAGGTTTTATTGTCTTACTTGTGGGAATAAAAATAAAAATAGAAGAAGGAAGGAAGAAGAACTTTAAAAAAGAAAGCAAGGAATGAAGAAAGAATTAAAAAAGAAAGAAGGAAAGAAAGGAAGAAGTAATAAAAAACAAACAAACAAACAAACAAAAAGGCCTCCTGCTGGCTTTAAACAAATCAAGCTAGTTCTGCTGGTATTCCTGGCTGCAGTAGGCTGAGAAGGGATTGGTTTCGCTTTTCTCCCTTCTTGTGGTTTTGCAGGGATGGGGGCCATGTCTGAGCTGCACTCTTCATAGTCGTCCAGCCTCCAGCCCAGTTCCCCAGTGCCCTTCTGCACCCAGCCTACACCTTCAGTCCACCAGTTGCTCTGCCCTTGAGGTGCACCAATTAGGGGGAACTCACACACCACCTTCTTGCTCTTTACGGTCCTAGATGCTAAGGACTCTCAGAGTCCCTTCTGGCTAGTTCAGTCCCCACTCTGAGTTAAGTCTTTCTTGGGATTGCTGACCCCCTGAGCCCTACTGCTTTCCTCTTAGAGAGCCAGTCAGCCCTGCAGGGCCGGGGCGCTGTTGTGGCTGCCGCCATGGATGTGGGCATGTGCCTTCTCTGCTGCTGCACTCAGGGCTGTGGGGTTGGGCGTGAGGTGCCTCTGGGCAGCATCCCTGGGGCTGTGGGCATGAACACTGGTCTGCTGCTGCTGTGGCAGCCCCAGGAGGGCCAGGGGCAGCTGGGTTCATGGTGTGCCACTGGGGTCACAAGCACGTCCAGGCTCTCTCCACTGCTGTAGCTGAGGGTAGGTCATGGGCATGGTCCTGGCAGCAGAGGCAGTCCCACAGCTGAGGCTGCAGACGCTGCAGCACCAGGGGAGGCAGGGGCAGCTGCTGCCAGAGAGTTCCCTAAACAGCTGTTGAGTGCCTCTTCTTTTTCTTTTTCTTTTTAAAAAATTCCTCCTGTTCAAACCTGCCCCTCTAAACAAGCACCTGGCCTCTCACACAGCACAACTCTCCACCCAGACAGGGAACTATCCAGGTCAGGGCCATCATGCCCAACTCTTCCCAGCTGGTGTACATAGTCTCAGCAGGTACACACAGCCCCTCTGTGTTTGCCACTTTGTCCTTATTCCTCCCCCTGCCACTTCAAGCATCCAGGTCCCTCCTGGTGCTGCTCAAACCTTGTTTGGCAGGGGACAGAGCTCTTGATCCAGCTCTCTCCCAAGAATCCTGAGGCAGACCTGACAGCATCAGGCCTAGGGCTGCAGTCACCCTGGTCCCTGTGTTGGTCCCAAGGACCTTATTGACCCAATGCACACTCCTTACCATCTGATTTCTCAATGTCATCTACAGTTTTGGCCTCCAATCTTCATATATGCTGGAAAACCATTGGCTGTTTACTCTGTTCCTCAGAAGATCAGCAAGGTGTTCCACCCATGCACAGAGGGAAGTGGACTCTGCTTCCACCTATCTCACTGCCATCTTCTCCCTGTTGAGAATACTGATTGTTGATGTCCTTTTTCTTCTGTTGTAGGAACACCTCTATTTTGTATTTATACAGGGAGAAGATATGGTCTGTGTGACGCACCAGTTAAAAGACATTGCAAGCTCTGGCTGGTGTAGATCAGTGGATTGATTGAGCATGGACCTGCTAACCAAAGGGCCACTGGTTCGATTCCCAGTCAGGGCACATGTCTGGATTGTGAGCCAGGTCCCCAGTAGGGGGTGTGCAAGAGGCAACCACACATTTTTGTTTCTCTCCTCTTTCTCCTTCCCTATCTCTCTCTCTAAAAATAAATAAATAAAATCTTTAAAAAAAAGATATTGCAAGAGGCTTTTAAATGGTCTTCTCACTGCTACTCTTGTTCTAATTTATATACATGTTTCCACTGGAATAACTTTTAAGCCAGTTGAATCTTAATAACAAACTGATTAAAAAATATTCCCAGTACAGTCCCAAATTTTCATTCTGATCTCACCTCCAATCCTTCATTGCTACCACCAAACACCTCCTTCACACACACACACACACACACACACACACACACACACACACAGAGTTTTAGCCACACATGGTATTTGCTCTTCCTTTTTTTTTGCACATGCTATTCGCACTGACTGAAATACCCTGGACTCTGTCTTATACCTTTATAATCTGAAGACCCAGGTTAAGTATCACTTTCTCTTTGAAGCCATACTAAACCTGCCTCCTGTAGTCACTCCCGTCCCTGTGCTCCCAAAGCACATTATAAGTTCATCATTTTATGGAATTTACCAATCATGTTTTCGTAATGCATGAATCACAAAACACTACAGCAGTGAAAGCCCACAGAGAATAGCTGTTCAGGGATTAACTTTCCTCTTCATTTTACCACCATTGCTTTTTTTTCTCTCTTGACCTTGCTCCTATTAGCTCTGGGGTGAAAAAAGGATAGAATTGCTGTCAGTGAGTCTTAGCCGTAAGTAAATAATGGAGAAGATAAGGAGGATTAGTACTAAGAAATGACAACAAGGAGATCAGGGGAGTTTCTGTGACACCGGGGTCGCTCTGGGCCTGCTGACCTCAAGTAGCCGTCTGAATCTAGGGGCTGCACAGAAGATAGGCACATGCACATCAAAGATTACCAGATTTAAAAAAATTGTGTTTAAGTCTAAGAAAATCCAGGATTATAATAGCACATAAAAAAAGAATAACTTTCCCCAAGTGTTATATTTGTGTAAAAACCTCATTAATAATCTATTTAAATATAATAGTTAGAAATATAAATAAATAGTTATGCTGAGGTATTAGAAAAAGTAGTTCAGTTTTTATTTAAAATTTGGAAAATGTAATAATCTGCTAGCCACAATTTTAAAAAGATGGGCTATTCAAGGCTATAGACTAGTCTGCTAACAATAGTAACAGTTGCCATTTTTTCAATGGCTATTAAATCCCAAGCATGGTGAGGGATGCGTCACAATTGTATTTTATTTTATACATACAGAACATACTTGTACACTAGGTACAATCATCCCTATTTTATAGAATTTAAAACTGATACCTGAGAGGTAAGGTAAGTTGTTCAATGTCACCCAGTTTGTGAGTAGAGTCTAAATTAGAATTCCAGTTTTTTTTTATCTCCAAGCACATGCTCTTTGTATCATACTAGGTTGCCTCAACAAGTAACTCCTGAGGACTATGATGTGTGAAGAAATAAAGAGGTTCCCAAAAGCTCAACCTGCAAATACCTATAACTCAACAGCAAACAATTCTACGGGTTAAAGAAAATGTATTTCAGAAGTCAATCTGGCATCTGCAAACACATACCTACCACACATAACTACAAAAATATTTGAAATAAATGACCAGATGTAGTTATCTCTTGACAGTTTTTCATCACTGTCCAGCCCAACAGGAGACCTTTGGGCGTCAGGCCCAGGGCACCATGTAAACACTGTGACCAGACACGCCTGTGTGTCCATGGCTCTATCCCATACCACACTCTTCTCTCTGCTTCTCTTCACTTCCAGTTTTCTCTCCTGTGTCTGGTCACAGCATTCAGTGCTGTCTTCCTCACTTTACACTCTGCCTTACATAGGATCTCTCTGCTCTGGGCACAGCCTTGGTGATTCCCTTGACAAAGCTCTGGCCTCTGATCTGGCAATGTAGGCCCAGATGACCTTCGCAGCTATGCCTATAATGGTGTTTATCCAAGGGTGGTCTGAAGAGCTCTTTCATCCAGATTACATTGGGAGGGCAGCTTATAAAATATATGAGTTAACTGAATCAGAACCTGTGAGAGTGGGGCCTTACAATCTGCACTTTAACAAACTTCCTTGTTGATTCTCACGTGAGCTATGTTTTACAAGTAATGCCCTAAGTTTGATGGGATCCCTAGGCATGTCTGTCATTTTTGTTTTTCTCTGCACTGACTCCCCACATATGAGGGCTCCTGGCCTGATCTGAATATACCATTACTCTGTTTCATTAGTGGTTTAACTGCAGGTTGTTTATATTGCTGAGGCCTTTTAGAAAATCATATACTGAGAGTGACTGCCTGCCCTTTGCAATCACAAATATAATTTTCCCTTTGCTTCAAACATAGCCTATGTTTCCCCAAAGCCTCATTTGTTTGTGGGTACAAATAAAGTCACTTAATGTTTATAACCCAAACCACATCTACCTAATACAAGACCTCAATTTCCTGCAAAATTCTTCCCACGTATTTCTGAGAGGTTTTAGGAGCTGCCTCACAGGTGCTCTCAACCCTGCCTCTGCACTATGTTGCTGGTTGATGTGTGTTGCTCTGGGAGTCATTTAGACCATGCCTCCTATGAATCCAAGGCTGGTGGCTTCCCTGTAGATGCTGATTTGAAAAACCAGGACTAGGGGCCTCTCTCTGTGCTCTTGTAGCCTCAGACCCTTGGGGAACCAGTAGTGGTTCCCAGGGATTCTGACCAGGATGGAGCCATTCTGTGCTTGGCATAGAAGTGAGGAGGATGCTGTTTACTCTGACTCTGTGTTGTGTTTTTTCCACCTAGGCAGCACTTTTACCCTCCTGGGTTTTCAAAGTCCCTTGTGAAACCATTTTATTTTATTTCTGCATGCAGCCCCTCTCTCCAAAAACCCAGACAAACTAACCTGTATTTCCAGCCCAATCACTTCCCTGAATGCCCAAAGTAAACTGTATACCCCAAACAGAACCTCTATGAATAACCTACTCCTTGCAGACCCTCTTGCCAGTTCACCACACATCTCATCCATGTCTGAATCAATGAAGTTCATGGAAACTTTGGTTGAGACTCTTCTCCCTACCCAATGTACATGTGTGAAGTTCATGATTCCCATGATCCAAGTTTGAGGGCAACTACACAGGATCCCCTGAGAAGAGGTTTAAACAAACTTTAGAATGTAGTATAGACTGTCAGAGTGAGAGTGCCCAAACTATACTGACCCTGAACAATTATTTATTTTCCCTTTAAAAGATGACATCTGATATTTAATCATAGGATATAAAAGAAGAGAGACAAGCAGAGAACTGAATCCAGCAGGATTCAGCATTCTAAATGGAACACATTCTCCCCTACCTCCTTGCTCCTTTACCATACAGTGCCAGCTGTCACCAAACACTGTTTCCAAACCAATTACCTTTCCTTTATCAGAAGGGAGGATAAAATCTTAACAAAGGAACAGATGATTGCATTGCCATTGGTTCTTCTGACTTCGGAACTGCTTTAGAAAGGAAGTTGCATCTTTGCAGAATTATTATTATCAATCAGCCTTTATTGCTTCAGCTTTCTTTATTGCATTCTAACACACAAAGTAATGAAAACATATAATAAAAAGAATAAAACACGTAATGCATCACTGTGTAGATATTGCAATCATAGCAAATCCAATGTAAATGCCCTACAGGGAATACTTGAGTCTTCCAATATATTGCTGATAGTTTGCATGATACTACATCATGTTATTTATCTACTAAACCTGCCATGCTCTGCTAAATATCGTGCCAGCAACAACCCTAAATAGCACTACTTCTTCCCATCCTCCAAACAGAAGGCATATTTCTTTACTGTCACTGGCTTTATTTTTTTCAAAGAGTAGATCCATCTCCTGAATAATTAATGCATAACGATTGCTAAGCTACGAGTAGTTTACCATTTTAGCCTCTCTGGTCTTCTCAGTGTTGCTTGCTTTAATATGCACTTCAAATTGGAACCAAGAGGTAGTAAAAGCCATTAAGACAGCATGAAGCTCAGTCAATAATGATTTACAGAGTTTGGAAGCATCCTGGGTTTGCAGTCTTGGCTCTTAAGCCCCATCTGCTGCTCACTTCTGACTTGGTCTCCCTTTTGCAAATGCACTCTGTTTACACTTACTTAAGAGTCAACAGTGTAGAACATTATGCTAAGTGAAATAAGCCAGGTGGTAAAAGACAAATACCATATGATCTCACCTATAAGTGGAACCTAATCAGCAAAACAAACAAGCAAGCAAAATATAACCAGAGACATTGAAATAAAGAAGAAACTGACAGTAACCAGAGGGGAGGTGGGAGGTGATAATGGGGGGAAAAGGGGGAGGGTTTTCAGAAACAACTATAAAGGACACATGGACAAAACCAAGGGGGTGTGGGATCAGGGAAGGGAGGTGGGGATGGCTGGGGTGGATGGAAATGCTAGGGGAAAAATGCAGACAACTGTACTTAAACAATAAAAATAAATAATATTTAAAAAATAAAAGAAAAAAGTCAACATTCAATAGTTCAAATCAAGTATACACTTCCTATATGGTACTTCCAACTCTGGAAAAACATTGGCAATTACTAAGTACACTTGGAATATTTCTGCCAAATATACATATGTCAAACAACTTATGATCTCATACAGTATGGGCACTTGGTAAATATTAAATAACAATAACTACAAGGGTGACATTCACCGTAAGAACCATAGAAGGGTCGTAAAAAGCCAGCTGAGAGGACTCCAAAGAGAAGGAGAGGGAACTCTCATGCTGAGAATGGCAGAGCAGCAACATGAAGACTGACTGCTATGTGCTGTTGGTGGTTTCTGCTCAACGAGGTTCCTACAGGTCAACTCAGCCTTGATGATTCCCATGTGTTGTAAACCATTCCCTCTCAAAGAGCAAAGAGGGGTTATTTTAATGGCCTTGCCTATGACCTAGTCATCGAATACTCCAGAAATATCTAATGAGAAGACATGACTATGTCAGGGTAAATTCCCCTTGGGTGAGCATTAGGAAAGAACTACTTGCTTCTGGAAGGCCAGTGACTCAAAGTTTATCTCTTATTGTTTGGATTAAGGCTGAACATATCTTATACAATAGAAAAAACTGGTCAAGATATGTATGGGTTGGTGGTAAGCAAAAGAATATGCTGTAAACACCATTGCGTGTTAATCAAATTAACCACTTACATCGGTTGTTTAGTGTCTTTCCCTTACAGAATGTTATGCCATTTATCTTCCTCTTGGAGTCCCTCAAATGTCCCTGGCAAATAAAAAACTTTAGCATTTGAGAAATAAATATATAAATGCTTTGAGACTGGTTCTGTATATTGAAAAAAGATCTGAATTTGCTTATGGTAAAAGATGTTGTTAATTCTTTGAGGTGGTTCAGAAAAGATGTGTGACTAAGTGAACCCTGGTGATCTATCTACACGTTAGCAGAAGTTTAAAAGGTCAAACTTTCTATTTCCTCTTCACCCAGCAGACCAAGCCTTATGTACTGTAATTGGTGCTTTGCCCTTTCCAGCTCTTAAATTTTTGCTAGATCTGGCACTGGGTTAAGTGGATGGGACCCCTGTCATTGGTAGAGTAAATGGAAGTGAGACTAAATGTGTGCATTGCTCCATAACTGCAATTGGTTTGCTAATGAATCATCTGTCAGAAAAGGATAAGATGGAAGAGAAATATCTGCAGAATGACCCAAGAAACCCTCACAGTGTGGTATATAAGTAACAAATTGAATATCCAAATCTCTGAGTACTTTGGAGAAACAAAAGACACTGACTACAAATCAGCATCACTTTTTGTGACCTCACTGAGTCAGACTCCTGTACAGTTCACAATGTGCAATGCAACCTTTGGACGCATTCTTGGTCTAATGGTTGGTTGTTGATTGCTAAATTAAAGAGGTGGGGGTGAAGGAGGTTAGAGATTTAAGAGGAGACCACAAAGTGCTTTGATTCAGTCTTAGGGACTCTCTCCTTACCCCATTGCTCTATCCTTCCAGATTTCAGAGCCTCACTATCCTTCCCAGGTGTTTGTGGTTACTTGTGTGAGTGACCCAAGCCACTGACACTGGGGAAAGCAACTCTCCATATCAGCTGTATTGAATGGAACTGAGAAAAGGTCAAATGAGCTTCATTGCTACTTCTCAGCTGCTAGGCAGCACCCAGACTGCTGTGGCCTGGGTTCTGGCTCTGCCACCATGAAGCTTCCAGGTGCAAAAGCCAGACAGCCTTTCAATGGTCCTTCATTTCTGCACACAGATCTCTCCTCTTTCTCCTAAGACTTGAACTCATTTCCTGGACTCTGTGACATCAGAGCACCAAAGATCCTATTTTTCCAAATTTTTACCATCTCGTACCTGTACTTCAGGCTTCAGTAGCATATTTGACTCTATTGTTCTCTCTCCTCTGCTTTAATAGTCAGTGAGTAACTCATAATGCAGCACTTAAGTTGGGAGAGACTTATGAAGAAACATATGAAGGAGTTCCAAGAAGGGAGAAAGTTGATGTGGAAGGGAGATAGAGTACCATTAAAACATAAAAAGAATATTCTGCCATATTTATTATTAGATATGCAAACAACTTTCTAAAATATGTGTGAACTTGGGTAAGCCATTTACCCAAGTAAATGGGTATTTACTCTCTATACCTCCATTTTTTTTTTTTTTTTTGTCATCTGGAATAGGTATAACAAACTCCTAAAGTTGTGGGTATTGAAAATGTAACACACATAAAGTTCTTTATGTAGTACTGGGCATTTCACACAGAGCTTTGTGCCATGTAAAGGAGTTAGCCACTCTTACCACTTTAGACAGTTGTAAAGCTAAGCTAGCTCCAGAAACCTCCTAGTCATAGCCAGGGATCATGTCATATTTCTGACCATCCTTGGCCATGTGAAACATGTTTGGAATTTAAAGTCAGATGACCTGGGTTTGAATCCTGGTTGAAGCTCTTGCTCTTATTTGAATTTAGGACAATTTACCCAATATTTTTGTTTCTCGTGCTGAACAAATTACCACACACTCTGTGACTTAAAATAACAGAAGTTTATTCTACAGTTCTAGAAGCTAATGTTCAAAATCAGTTCCACTGAGCCCAAATCAGGGTGTCGACAGGGATGCACTTCTCTGAAAGCTCTAGAGGAGAATCCATTTCTTGCCTCTTCCAGCTTCTGGTAGCTGCCAGTATTCTAGATTTGCAGCTGCACCATTCCTGTTTCTGGCTTGTGGCTGGATGTGCATGTGTGTGAGTGTGTGTGGCCTCCCTGTGCTTCCATTTCAGAAGAACCTCTGTGATGACATTTCTGGCCCACTGGATAATCCCGAATAATCTCTCCATCTCAAGACTCTAAATTTAATCACTTCTACAAAGATATTTTTTGTCCTCGTAAGGTAAATTTATAGGATCCAGATTTAGGACCTGATATTTTTGGAAGGCCATTCCTCTGCTAACTATCCCTGACTGCTCTTAGTCTAGTTATTTCATCTATAAAATGGAAATAATTATACCTAACTCACAGGTTGAGAGGATTAACTTGATTACCCATGAAAATCCCTTATTAATGTTAATTGGTTATACAAGAGCTGTTGAGAGAGATCTTTGAAAACCCATTTTGACTATCAGAGCTGCACAGTGCATCCTATGATCCTATGGCAAGATGTAGCAGAAAGCCCTATGTTTTCTGAAATGGTGTAGGGATAGACTGAAGTTGGAAATCATAAGAAGCCATCACTTTTTGTTCGGTTCAAATATCACAAGCCTGCTTTTTGCTAGATAGTGTTCTGAGGGCTGAAGTTACAAGGCTACAATACTGTGATTTTGAGGAATTCCGTAACTGATGTATGCCATCTGGGGCAAACAGACCTAGGGCTTAGGCGCATCGTGATAGGAGGAGTGGCAGGATGATGCCGAGAGTGCTGTGGTGTGGAGTGGGCAGGAGGAGGCAGGGGCTTCTCATCCTTACGAGTGGAGGCATTGGAGAAAACTCCTCTTGCCTATGCACCTGCCCCCCTTTGGTTGCTTCTTAGTTACAAGTTAAACAGATCATTCCTGTGCCCTTTGGCTGGATTTTGCAAGGGAATGGATAACGGTGTTGTGGAATGAAATGAAGACACAGACCTCTGCTTGAGTCTTCCAAAGCCTGGATGGAGTTCACAGAGAGTTGTATCAGTAAGATAATTCTGATTTAACACAAAGAGCCCAGGAAGGCTCTTAGTCCTTTTCTTCTACTTCCCAGTTTAAACATGCCTGAATATTTAATCATTAAACCAAATATATTATGAAATACCCAGTGACAGCTGTTGGGTTTGATGGAGCTGGCCCTGGGAAAAGATTTGTAATTCTGTCATATTGATGGGAGAGAAGATATTGATCAGCGTGTTCCTGATTCATTATTATGCTAGCAAAGGCTGTGGCTTCATGATTTCCTGTCAGATCCCTTGCTTAGCCTGCTGTGGAGGTAGACACAGAAATGTGTCATTCATACCTATTGAAAGTGAATGTTTTCTCTTCCAAATGTATTGTTTCAGCACTCTAATTAATTATTACATGAGAGCTGACAATTAGAGTTCTGGTTTCAGAGAAGCTGATAAATTATGGGGATCCTATTTGGAGAGACAGCGCATATTAATCAAAAGATAACATTTCCTGGTAGCATATTTGAAAGTAGCAACTGATTGGTTCAGACAAGGAGTTTTTAAAGGCATTTGGAAGAAGGTGGTGTTTGGGGGCAGACCCCACTGAAGAAGTGGACTCAGCACTGAGCTTCAGAGTGTTGGCAGTTAGGATGGTTTTGGGAAGGGCTCCCCAGGGACACAGTGAGAGTGGCAGGAATGTGCTGGTGTGCTTAGATCAGTGATTTTTCGGCCAGTGTGCAGCAAGAATTTTTAAAGCATGCAACACCTGACTTTACTCAGGGGCACTGACCCCTTTACCCTTACACTGTCAAATTAAAAAATGTCAACAGCCAACACAACAATAGCAGTTTGGTGTGAAGGACATCTTGAACCATACATATATAGGTCATAAAATAAAGTTGACCAATAAAGATATTGGTCACATCACATAATAAGGTTGCATCTGATTGGTTAATTCTTGTTACCAGAAATCCTTATATACAAGTATAGGCACATGAGTTTTTAAAAAGCTACTTTGGAGCAAAAAAGGTAGGTAATTACTGTTATTGTTATTATTATTTTTTTTTTTGGTAAATCAATCAAAGTGATACCTATTTCTGTCATGCCAGCAAAAATATATATATTTTTTGTTGTGCTGCAGAATTTTAGTAATTAGTTGTGTGTGCCATGAGATGAAAAAGTTTAAAAATCTTTGACTTAGGAGAGAGGATTTATAATCCATATGGATAAAAGAGAATTATCAGAGCCATATGATTATAAAATGTAAGTTTGAATGAAAAGTTCAGTTCAGATTCCTTCCTTTCTTCATTTATTCAGCAGCTAAATACTGAGATTATACTGTATGCCGGCCTTGATCCTGAGGTTAAAAAAATTCTATATTTTGTATTATTGGCAATGAGAAGCTAAAAAGAATTTTGAGCCTCGGATTAAGGTAAAATCATGAACTAAACCAAAAATCATGATTTGAGAAGATTCCTTTGGCTGCCTGGTGCAGAATGGATTAGAATGGGGAGGTATTAAAAATGGAAAGATGAGTTAGGGAACAACTGTAGGTAAGGGACTTAGATAAATGAGGTAGCAGAAGAAGTGGATGCAAGATATATTATTGGAAGAAAAGTGGCTACTCTTCTATTTCCATAACGCTTTGTAGAATATGTTGTTTGCTTACATAGCTGTTTCCCAATAGCCTGTGGGTGTCTCAAAGGCAAAGACCATACCTGATTTACTGTGCTTCTACAGCCCGAAGCTCTGAGCCTGACTCACAGTAAGTCCTTAACGAATGTTTGATCACTTTGATTATTAAAAATAGATTGGATGTGAGTTGAAGGGAAAGAAGAGTCAGAGAAGATTCAAGTCCTCCAACCTGGGAACTAAGGAGGGATATTCACTACGAACAGGAAAATAGATGGTCAGAGCAGAGCTGATGCTTAGATATGTTCTGCTGCCCTTAATTGGTTAGGCATTTGTAACACTGAAGTGATAATAAGACACTAGGACTTATCTAAATTTCTGGGTTACATTTTAGGAAAAAAAACAAAGGGACCTAAGATCTAAGAGAACATTTCAGAATCTTGGGTGGGAAGGGGATGATAAATGTAGTTTGTAAAAACATATACTTTATTCTCACAATCTGATTTGATGTTTGGGAAAAATATAAAGTATGGAAAGGGGAAGTAAATATTTACCTATCAATGACCTTTCATAACATCCTTGACCCCATATCTTATCGATCTGGACCACCCTCTTGAAAGTGATTCAGCAGGCATAGGAGGAATCTTTTACCCAATTTTTAAGTTGTTATGTACAAAAAATAAATAAATTTGCACCCATTGCAAATAATTCAAAAAAAGAAGAAATATACAAGGGTGGGCAAAGTAGGTCTACAGCATTTGCATGGAAAAGAATACAATAATTAGTAAATAATGCAGGGATAAACTGTTTTGCATACTCACAGCCATAAACCTTCCATTGTCCACCCCTGTATATAGAGGAAAGTTAAAGTTCCCTTCACAGCCATCATTATAGGCAACCACTGAAAGAAGTTTGATTTGTTTTCCTTTATATACTTAACGCTAAACACATATACATAGGGATTTTTTTACACATAAGATCACGCTATACGCACTTTTTAAAGATATCTTTTTCTTTAACATCTATGATCTTCCATGCTCATACATGTAAATCATTCTCATGTTATATGTCAGGAGCTGTGCTAAATATTTAATATGGTAATCTCAATATTTATACCAATCCTAAGGGATTGATACTTTTCTTTTCAATTACAGTTTACTTTCAGTATTATTTTGTATTAGTTTCAGGTGCACAATACAGTGGTTAGATAATCAGATCTTACAAAGTGTTCCCCAATATCATTGACTCTAATTCCTATGCTGTACTTTATGTCCCTGTGACTATTTTGTAACTACCAGTTTGTATTTTTTAATCACTTCACCTCTTTCACCCAGCCCCTGAGCCTCCTTCTGTCTGTTCTCTGTGTTTATGAATCTGTTTAAAATTATTACTTTTTAAAAAATGTTGACACAATTACAGATGTCCCCCATTTTCCCCTCCTCTTTCCCACCCCTCCACCAAACCCTTACCCCTTACCCTGGTCTTCACCTCATTATTGTCTGTGTCCATGGGCTTTGCATATATATGTGTATATAAGAATATTCTTTTTTTGAAAATTTATTTTAATTGTTGCTCTTGTACAGTTTTCTGTCTTTTACTCCCAGCTCAGCCTGCCGCCCCAGCCCTCCCTCCCTCCCTCCCATTTCCACCCCCTCTAGTTTTTATCCATGTGTCCTTTATACTTGTTCCTGTAAACCTTTCCCTTTTCTCCAGAAATTCTCTCCCCTCTCCCTACTGATGACTGTCAGTCTGTTCTCAATTTCAGTGTCTTTGTTTATATTTTGCTTGTTTGTCTGTTTTGTGGATTAGGTTCCTGTTAAAGGTGAGATCATATGGTATTTGTCTTTCACCAACTGGCTTATTTCACTTAGTGTGATGCTCTCCAGTTCCATCTATGCTGTTGCAAAGGGTAGGAGCTGCTTCTTTTTTTCTGCTGCATAGAATTCTGTTGTGTAAATGTACCATAGTTTTTTGATCCATTCATTTACTGATGGGCACCTAGGGTGCTTCCAACACTTGGCTGTTGTCAATTGTGCTGCTATGAACATTGGGGTGCATAGGTTCTTATGGACTGGTGTTTCAGGGTTCTTAGGATATAATCCTAGCAGTGGAATTGCTGGGTCAAAAGGTAGATCAACTTTTAGTTTTCTTAGAAAATTCCATAATGTTTTCCATAGCAGTTGTACCAGTCTGCAATCCCACCAACAGTGCACTGGAGTCTCCTTTTCTCCACAACCTCCCCAACACTTGTTCTTTGTTGCTTTGTTCATGATGGCCATTCTGACTGGTGCACAGTGGTATCTCATTGTGGTTTTAATTTGCATCTCTCTGATAGCTAGTGATACTGAGCATCTTTTCATGTGTCTCTGGATCCTCTTTATGTCCTCCTTGGAGAAGTGTCTGTTCAAGTCCATCATCCATTTTTTTTAATTTGGCTGCTTGTCTTCTTAGAGCGCAGTAGTGTGAGTTCTCTATATATTTTGGAGATTAAACCCTTGTCTGAGGTGTTATTGGCAATATGTTTTCCCATACAGTTTGTTCTCTCTTTATTTTAATACTGTTTTCGTTAGCCATGCAGAAACTTTTTATTTTGATGAGATTCCATTTGTTTATTCTTTCCTTTATGTCCCTTGCATTAGGGGACAGATCAGTAAAAATGTTGCTGAGTGAAATGTCTGAAATTTTCCTGCCTACATTCTCCTCTAGGACTTTAGTGGTGTCATGGCTTATATTTAAATCTTTTACCCACCTTGAGTTTATTTTTGTGTGTGGTGTAAGTTGCTGCTCAGGTTTCATTTTTTTCCACGTAGCTGTCCAGTTCTCCCAACACCACTTGTTGAAGAGGCTACTTTTACTCCATTTTATGTTGCTGCCTCCTTTATCAAATATTAATTGACCATGGAGACTTGGGTTTATTTCTAGGCTTTGTGTTCTATTCCACTGGTCCATGTGCCTATTTTTATGCCAGTACCAGTCTGTTTTGATTACAGTGGTCTTGTAATACAGTTTGGTCTCAGGTATTGTGATTCCTCCTACTTTGCTCTTCTTTCTCAAAAGTGCTGCAGCAATTTGAGGTCATTTATGGTTCCATATAAATTTTTGATGTGTTTGTTCTATGTCTGTGAAATATGCCATTGGTACTTTAATAGGTATTGCATTGAATCTGTAAATTGCTTTGGGTAGTATGGACATTTTGATGATGTTGATTCTTCCAATCCATGAACACGGTATATGTTTCCATTTATTTGTGTCTTCCTTGATTTATTTCTTCAGTGTTGTGTAGTTTTCTGCATACAGGCCTTTTACCTCCTTGGTTAGGTTTATTCCTAGGTATTTTATTTTTCTTTTTGCTATATTGACTGGGATTTTTT
>PVKU01010197.1:0-54325 GCA_004027475.1 Anoura caudifer
TGCTCACAAATTAGATGAAAAAATGAAGGCTACAATAAGTGAAATGAAGAAAGATGCATGGGGAACCAACAGAGATGGGAGGAAAACTGGGACTCAAATCAATGGAGTGGACCAGAAGGAAGAAAGAAACAACCAAACAAAAAACAAGGAAGAAACAAGAATTCAAAAAAATGAGGAGAGGCTTAGGAACCTCCAGGACCTCTTTAAACGTTCCAACATCCGAATTATAGGGGTACCAGAAGGGGAAGAAGAAGAGCAACCAGTGGAAAACTTATTTGAACAAATAATAAAGGAGAACTTCCCCAATCTGGCAAAGGAAATAGTCTTCCAGAGTGTCCAGGAAGCTCAGAGAGTCCCAAAGAAGTTGGACCCAAGGAGGAACACACCAAGGCACATTATAATTACATTACCCAAGATTCAAATGAAGGAGAGAATTCTAGAAGCAGCAAGGGACAAGGGGACAGTCACCTACAAAGGAGTTCCAATCAGACTGTCAGCGGATTTCTCAAAAGAGACCTTACAGGCATGAAGAGGCTGGAAAAAGGTATTCCAAGTCATGAAAATCAAAGGCCTACATCCAAGATTGCTCTATCCAGCAAAGTTGTCATTTAGAATGGAAGGGAAGATAAAGTGCTTCTCAGATAAGGTCAAGTTAAAGGAGTTCATCATCACCAAGCCCTTATTATATGAAATGTTAAAGGGACTTATCTAAGAAAAAGAAGATAAAAAATGTGAACAGTAAAAAGACAGCAAACTCACAGGTATTAACAACCAGACCTAAAACAAAAGCCAACTAAGCAAACCACTACAACAGGAGCAGAAACACAGAAATGGAGATCACATAGAGGGTTAGCAATAGGGGAGTGGGAGGAGGAGAGAGGGGGACAAGGTACAGAGAACAAATAGCATAGATGGTAGGTAGAAAATAGATGGGGGAGAGCAAGAATAGTGTGGGAAATGTAGAAGCTAAAGAACTTATGACACATGGGTATGAACTAAAGGGGGGAATGTGGGTGGGAGGGGGTGTGCAGGGTGGAGGGGAATGAAGGGGGGAAATGGGACAACTGTAATAGCATAATCAATAAAATATAATTTAAAAAAAGAATAAATCATTTAAATTCAGAGGAAACAATACATTGTCAGAGGTAAATTATCTAAATCACAAAAATTTGATTCGGTTTTGATAAATGAGAACTACAATTACCCATATAGGTTTGTGTTCTATATTACTCCAGGTGGAAAGCTATTACCAGGAGCTTAACTCAGGTCAATATAAGCCTCAAATACCACTTTAGATGCTGTTCTAACAGGGAAACCAACCAGAAAATCTATGCTTGGATTGTAAGCATGAACAGGGAGTGTGAGACTTTGCTTTGTTCATTTGGATAATTACTTTAGTTTTCACTATCATATTGATAATATAGACCTGGCCTCACTCTCAAAGAGAAAAAGAATGAGGAAAATACTTATAGCATACCTATATAAAATGTGTATTCCATTAGGAAATGGGAAAATTTATAGAAGAAGCAACTCAAATGACCAAAAAACATGAAACACTTCCAATTCACTACTAATCAATACAACACAAATTAAAATAAGATTTCCTTCACATTATTTTTAATCATGCTTAGAACTGGCAAGGACACAGAGAAATAAAAGCTACTTTGGACAACAATTTGGAAATATATAAGAAAGTCAAGGATATGCAAGTTTTATTGTTTCATGCTTCTGCTTCTAGTTACAGAACCTAGCAAAACACTTATTCTTGAACAGAAAGATGTATGTACATGAATGTTATTACAGTATTATTTAACATAGTCACAACAGCAAGATCTAAATTACCAACTACAATAGGTCACTTAATAAAAAATGAGGAATATTTATTCAATGGCCTACTATAGAGTTAAAATGGATAAAGTTGAGCTACAGTTATCAAACTTGATAAATATCAAGACATAATGATGAACAAAAAACCAACAAGCTGCAGAAGAATAGATAAGCATAATCCACTTACATAAACTTTAAAATACATAAAATTATGCTATAGCTTTTATAGATACATATACAGGAAGTTAGAACTGTTAAACATGTAGGAAAATAAACCACAAATTTAAAATAACAGTTACTTCTGGTGTGAAAGTAGGAAAAAAAGAGTGCATGGACTTTGAATTTATCTAATGTTTTATTTTCTTTTTATTTAAAGCAAATATGGCAAAATGTTAAGCTCTTATAAAGATGAAAAAATGGTGGAGACATAAATATTCACAGTATATCACTTTAAAAACTTGTGACTAATATTTTTTTAAAGAATACAATAATGTAGAACAAAATAGAAAATACCAGTATGTAAGTTGCAGTACATCTAATTGGTATTTTGTTGATTGCTTCAGCTATCTGCAACTTTATGTATGTCCATGAATGTGATGTAAAATATTTTTTATTATTCTGCATTGTGTGTAAAAAGGTTTTAAAGGCCCTGCATTATATTATTATATACAATTTCATCTGTTTAACATATTTCATATTTTTAAAACAAAAAAAGGATCTAGATTGAGCACTGGCCTGCAAACTAAAGGGTTGCTGGTTCGATTCCCAGTCAGAACACATGCCTGGGCTATGGGCCAGGTCCCCAGTAGGGTGCGTGCGAGAGAGAGGCAACCACACACTGATGTTTCTCTCCCTCTTTCTCCTCCTCTTCCCTTCTTCTCTCTCAAAAAATAAATAAAATATTTTAATAAATTTCAAAAAAAGGATCTAAGTGAAATAAGCCAGGCGGTAAAAGACAAACACCATATGATCTCACCTATAAGTGGAACTTAATCAGCAAAACAAGCAAGTGAGCAAAACAAGACCATAGACATGAAAATAAAGAACAAACTGACAGGGACCAGAGGGAAGGGGTGAGGGGACATGGGAGCAAGGGGAAGGGTCATCAAGAAACAAGTATAAAGGACCCATGGACAAAGACAATGAGGGAGCAGGGAGGGGGGATTGAATATGGGAGGTGGAGGTACGTAGGGAGAAGAGTAATGGGGGAAAAACGGGGCCAACTGTAATTGAAAAACAATACAAAATTAAAAAAGTAAAAAAGTGTCATTAATTGAAGATATCAGAAATGACTGCATTAGATTTTTTAGACAACTATAACCTTAAAGTCACAGAATTAGGTCTGTGTAATCACTTACATTGTTAAATATATTTTTTAAAATACAGATATCTCAAAAGGATAGATGAGGCAGTGAACGCAGAATTTGAACTCAGAGTTTCGGAGTTGCAATTTAATGCTTATTTCTCTAAGGCAAATTTCTTTTTTAATACCAGAGTTGTTTTCTAAGCAAATCTTAAATCCCATTCAAGCATATTTATTTATGCAGAATTTGAATCAAGGCTTACCATATATCATTTTATCATCATTAAGGTTTATTGGAGTTGTAATTTTGAAAATGCAATGAGAGATACTGACAACACAAGGAACCATCAGAAAGTAGATTAACAGAACAAATGGGAAAGCAGGACAAGGTACAGAGATTTTTGACCCTTACATTTATTTTTTTTCTTATTTGTCTTCTACTAGGACAGGGTTTTAAAGTGTCCATGATAGCCAATGTGGTTGGCCTTTGACACACAGAAATCATTTAGCACATATATGTATCCTGTATATCAGAACTTGATGAAAAAATTCCCAAACAAACCTTTTTTTCCTGTGGAGACATTCCAGAAAATATGATTTCAAAACTGTACTTATGTCTCTTTAATTCAGGAAGTTTAAGAAAAACAGCTCACACACATTTCCATTTTAAATTTTATTAGTGCCATTGATACCAGTTGTAAATTCTTAAAATGGGAAGGTATTGAATGAAATCAAGAAAGCTGCAGGCTATAATGCATTAATTAGCATATCCTTGACATCTAAGTCATCTATCTATCTATTCTAATAAGCCCTATAATGCATAGACACACAATTTTAAAATGTTTTTGTAGTAATGGCATGTATTCATAGCTGAATTTATGCCTCTGGCACTCAAAAATATGCAGATGGGCTATAATTCATAGGGATCTATACATCTTCCAAGTTTGTTTATTTGTTTGATTTATTTATGTCTGCTGCTTACAAGAAGGATTTTGAGGTAGATTGTAATAAAAGGCCCATGCAATAGGCTTGTTAAAATGAAGATAAATTATCAAAAGCATCATAGTAAGGAGTAGAAGAAACGGCTATTGGGGCGGGTTGAAGAACATAGAATCATACAAGAAATACTAGCAAAGAATCATTACTTTATATACTAAATTTACCCTGTCCTTCCTGGAAGCCAAAACAAATTTTTAAAAATCAGGATGAGTTATACAGCTCAAGTCACATATTAGTTCATCAGCACAGGCAAATCCAAGTTCTAAATTTAAGAGGCAAAATTTTTTCTTAAGTCATGAATTTTCCCCAAAGAAACACTGAAAAATGAAAGATAGTTTGAATATTAGTGGGGTTTTAGAAACGTCATTGAAACATTCTTCAGGTGATCATTTTGTATGTCAAACACTGACAAACATGCAAGCAAAATACAACCAGAGATACTGAAATAAAGAACAATCTGACAGTAACCAGAGGGGAGGGGGAGGGGTTATGGGAACAAAGGTGGGGAGGGTCATCAAGGAACATATATAAAGGACCCATGGGCAAAACCAAAGGGGGGTAGGGTCGAGGGTGGGAGGCGGGGATGGCTGGGGTGGGGGGCAGTGGTGGGGGGAAATTGGAGACAATTGTACTTGAACAAGAATAAAAAAAAGCCAAAGAGAATTCTGTTTATTGTAGCTCAACAGGCTATATATTACAGATCTACAGTGATTCCATCTGCATTCACTTATGTTTGGCAGCTAATGTACTTAAGAAGAAAACAGTTTCAAACAACCTTAGTAGACCAAAGGGGCTGGATTATATGAGAAGATGGATAGTTAGATGAGAAGTAATGTCGTGATTAGCTAGTGTGGTAAACTGAATGATGTTCCCCAAAGATACCCAAGTCCTAATCTCTGGGACTTGTGAATGTCACTTTACATGATAAAAAGAGATTTATAGATATGAGGTTAAGGGCTGTGATATGGGAAGATTAGCCTGGATCATCCAGGTGGTCCCTAAATTTAATCACAAATCCCCTTTCAAGAGCAAGGCAGAGATTTGACTCCAAAGTCAGAAATCACTGAGGATACTGAAGCAAAAAGCTATGCTGCTGGTTTTGAAGATGGAAGAAAGGACTAAAGAATGCAAGGAATGCAGCTGCAGAAGCTGGAAAAGGCAGGGAAACTGATTCTTTCCTAGAGTCTCCAGAGGAACCAGAGCCCTGCTGGCACCTTGGTTTTTGTCCAGTGAAACATTTTGGATTTCTGACCTCTAGAGGTTAAAATGAGTAAATGCATCACCAAGTTTGTGGTGATTTGTCACAGCAGCCACAAGAAACTAATCCAACTAGGACTACATAAAAAAAAGTTATCTTTATCTAAAGTGAAATATTTTAAAGCATTACCTGTCACAGGACACTTACCTAGTGCTGTGGTCTGAATGTGTGTTTCCCACCCCCACATTCATATGTTGAAATCCTAATGCCCAACGCGGTGGTTTTAGGAGACCAGACATATAAGAACTTGGTCATGGAGGTAGAACCCTGATGGATGAGATTAATATCCTATAAAGGAGGTGGAGAGACTCCCTGGTCCCTTTCACCATGGGATGACACAGCAAGAGGTCTGTGACAAAGAAAGAGGCCTTCGCCCAACAGTGCTGGCACCGCTGATCTGGAGCTACCAGCCTGCGGAACTGTGAGAAATGCATTTTTGTTGTGTACAAGCCACTCACTCTGTGGCACTTTTTTTTCCCACCCACTATGCAAGGAAAACAACTGCTGATTGCTGGGGAAGGGGGTGGGGGCGGCTGAAACTGAAAGGCTAATCAGCATTTAAAAAATTTAATATTAAAATCCTAAGAGAGTAATTTCAGAGCCAGTTGCGAATTCTTTTGGCTCCTCTTGTTATATTTTAGATAACGTTTACAGAGTTCTCTTATTGTATTTTTGGTAACACTCTTAGTGTTCCCTTAAAGTATTCTTTAGGAAATTAAGTAAATGGCTGAGTCTACATTATAAGGCCCAATGGGAAAATAAGGCTTCTAGCTCCTCTCTTGGTTAAAGGATTAAATTTTATTTGGAATTTGCATAATCTGTGGTTTATAGTGCAGCTAAACCAATGGCAGGTGACACCATTCTTATTTGAAAGTTGATTTCCTTCACTCAATCCTCAATGTCAGTCACAGTAAAACAGGCGCAGTTCTTCACCTGAAAATGCTGTGTGAGTGAGGATCTAGAGGGTGAAGCAGACTAACTGGAATATTTTTCCTTAAATTCCTGATGCAAACAACTCTAGGAATGCTAAAGAAACAAATGCACTAGTGCAAAACCATAGAGCATCCTGGCCTACTTTGCAACAGGCTGAAACGGTGTTGTCCAGTGCAGATACGTGAGCTTTAGCTAGAAGCAACAAACAAACAAACAATAAAATAAAATGAAATGATGGTGCCAGCAGAATGAATCCAGAAAGCCTGATGTATCAGGCTTCTAGTAAAACTTTCTTTGGTGGCTGGTTTTGAAGTGCAGGAATTCAAGATGTCCAGATGGGGCTTGTGGCTGGATTTTGACTACTTGCCAATGAATGGCAACTAATGGCTCCTGATGTACGTGAACTTCCCCATTGACTGTGTGAGCATGCCATCATTAGGGCCCTTGCTTCCT
The DNA here is from genome assembly GCA_004027475.1 of Anoura caudifer. Taxonomy (NCBI): domain Eukaryota; kingdom Metazoa; phylum Chordata; class Mammalia; order Chiroptera; family Phyllostomidae; genus Anoura; species Anoura caudifer. The sequence goes on from PVKU01010197.1 coordinate 6,774, forward strand.
TTGTGTCCCAGAGCACTGCATGTAGCCCTGCACATTTTGCATAGTGCACTAAAGTTATTCATTTCTCTGTCTCCTCCACATGCACGTTGGCTTATATGATTTTTGTATCTGTAACAACCACATAGTGACAGCAGTTAGAATAAGCTGAAAAAATGTTTGCTCTATGAAATTTTGAATAAATCTTTTAAAGAAACCGTTATACAGAACCTTTCAATCCTGAGAATCTTTAAGCTGAATGCAGGGATCAGGTTGTCAGTGCGTGAAGCCGCCGATCAATCTTGGCATCGCTAAAAGAGTGATGATGAGGCAGACGCTAGGGAGTCACTGCCACCTACTCCTATATGCCCTGTGACAGTTCTCCAACTGCATTGGGATCACTGGGTCTGGAAGCTGTCCAAGGACAGGGACTTACTTGTTCGTACTCACTGCTCTATTAGGAGAATATAGCATAGTGACTGATACATAGGAAATCAATAAATGGTTATCCAATAAATAAGTAAGATTAGAGGATGGCATAGTGAAGGGAGGACAGATAACAGAGACATCGGAAAAGAAGCTCTTATAGCATTCCAGGTATAAGGGACAAAAGCTACAGGTCTCTTATTTCAAATGATTTTCTATCTGATACCTGGTTTGGACATTGTCATTCCGCAACACAGTTCCCCAACACCGCTTCCTGTTGCGAGCACACCTGCCAAGGCATCTGGAGTGCATTTTCTTACCGCACAGCCACAATTTTCCCAAGAAAAGATTTCCTTTGTTTCCTGAAAAAAAAACTATCAACTTAAATAATAGTCATAATCTATTCTGTTTTTTCTTTCTTAGAAAAACCATTTTGCCATGCAGACATTGTTCCTTGCTCAGGAGAATACCAGGTATTTGTTCGGGCAGCTTTCAAAGAAAAAGATGTACTTTTATTTTGTTCCTTTCCTAGCTGCATGGAGAAACTGTACCATACATGAATATTCACTTCATGTGTAAATAAAAGAGGTGAGTCTATTTGGGTTGACTTTTTTGTTTGTTTACTAAGGAAAGAAAATGTGACTCAATGTCTCTCTCCAAACCAGTCGATTAGTATTTCCTCTTCAGAATCTGCAGAAGAATTTTAAGTGACTTAAATAGCTTCTACAATTTTATTCAGTTCTTTCAGCTCTGAATACTATAAGATGGAAATCATTTTAGAATAGCAACTTTTCAAAGTCAAAAGCAGTTTTCACATTCTTGAACCCTTTAAACATTATTTCCACTGCATTAGGCCACAGAAGCGCCAAAGGAAGTTGTCAAAATAGAGATTTGTGTGCGCACCACAGTCTCAACTGGGACACAGGTATTACCTGGCTAATCCAGCTGTTTGCCTAATAATTGCAAATTTGAGTGAATAAGGCAAGCAGACAATTGGCCTGTGTGTGCCTTTGTCAGCTGCAGTAATTACGCCAGGTGAGTTAAATTTCTCAGAAGATCCCTGGCCTCAATTTTGTGTATAGCAGATGACAAATAAGAGTTTGATTAACATAGTGACACAGTATTTAAAAAAGGCAATCTCTCCTGTCACATCCTACCACATCCAAAGTTTCACTGACCCAAGTCCATTATCCCTTTCAGTTCTATCATTTTCAGTAAACAATTTTTGTTGTTGCTGTGGGATTTATGGCCCTTTTTATTGCGCTCCAAAGGCAGATAGTTTATATGTGTCCTTTTCTGTTTTCTGTTACAAATAAGGACATTATTAAGCAGTTGGGGGAGGAATGGAAGGGAGAAAGAACAAGTATTGCATTTTTAAAAGAAAATGTGAGAAGGAGCCAAACAGCCCTGCAGAAGAAATGCTGAAGGACTGGAGTCCTCAGATGTAGATACGGCACAGAGGTGCAGCTGAGCCCTTTGCTATGATTTATCCTATAGGGTAGTCACGTGCCACATGTGGCTACTGAGTACATGAAATGTAGTTGACTTCTGAAGACTTAGTACAAAATATACTCTAAAACATCTCAACAACAAATTTTTTATAATAATTACATGTTGAAATGACAATAATTTAGAAATGCTTGGTTAGACAAAATACACTATTAAAATACAATTCTCCTTTCTTTTTACTTTTAATTTAACTACTACTATATTTACAATCACATATTGTGGTTGGCATTATATTGCAGTTAGATAGTATTTATTTAGACGATGCACTTCAGAGGGAATATATAAAAGAAATTTTAAAGCCCTGGCTGGTGTGGCTCAGTGGAGTGAGCACCAGTCGCTGGTTTGATTCCCAGTCAGGGCACATGCCTGGGTTGCAGGCCAGGTCCCCAATAGGGGACCTCTTTCTCCTTCCCCTCCTTTCTGTGTAAAAGTAAATAAATAAAATCTTTAAAAAAAAGAAATTTTAAGCCAGGTAACTAGAGGTTTAAAGCAGTCAAAATAACAGATGTATGTGGTGCATTTAAAGGCAGGTAGATGAAGATTACACATTCCTTGCAGGCAGAAGCCACATGTGCCGTGGTCACCTGCATATTCCCAGCCCCTAGTGCCATCTCTGGCATACACTAAGTGGTTGGTCAATAACTGTGTGAATAATAAATGATGAATCACTTCAATTAAGATTTTAAAATAAGCACAGAAAAAGTGTTAGGTTGCATGTCACCAAACTTAAAAAAAAAAAAAAACCAAAAAAAAAAACCCCAACAACTTGGTTTCTAAATATTTCCAATTCAAAAATAAATTCTTAATACTTAGTAATCACTATTGGTGGTGTGCACAATTAAATTAGGAACAAGTCTCAGAAATGTACTAGAAACATTGTTTTTTTTCTCACATACTACAGAAGGGAAATGGATGGAGTAGGGACAGAGTCTGAGGTCTGTGTTCTGGTTCCATTTTAGTGAACTCTGCTGCCATATAACATAGGGATGCAACAAAGTATTGGCTAGGAGATACCTTAGAGAAACATGACCAATGAAAGAGAGCTACCCCTTCTTCTGTGCCCTTTTATGGTGGTTTTAATACACATTTTTTAAAATAAAAAGGTTCTACATCTGACATCCATAGATGGCTTTGGGGACACATGCGTCTTTCAAAATTGTGTGGAAAGTTGTGTGTATCTGTACAAATGTGTGTTTTGGGGAGAGAATACTATGGCTGTCATCAGTATCTCAGGGGAGCCCCTTCACTTAAATGTATCAGTGAGTCACTGCTCTATTGCAAAAGGAACTAGGATTGGAACGACAGTAAAATAATGACATCGTTCACTTCTTTCAACATTAGGGTGAGTTAGCCTTTGGCTGGAAAGCATTGGATCATTTTCTGTTTTTCACACATTACCCAAGAGGTTTGACTTTCTAGAACTTTCCTTAAAGATTCAGATAGCCCAGCCAGCATTTTAAAACACTGTGAAATGCCCTAAAAAAGACAAAAACAATTTAACAGTTATAAAAATGTTTGAAATGTCCATCGGTTTTTCTTTGTCTACAGGAAATGTAGTATTTTTTGAATTCTGGCCATGATGAAAATTTTAAAAGTAGGTCCCAAACATCTTTCAAATTGTTCCTCTGCCTGCACCTCCAACCATCCCAACTGAATCACTATCAATTCTTTTATAAGCATTAAGTTTCCATGCTTTCTATGTTAGGCTCCATCACTGTTATCTCAGAATATATTAAATACAGATAAATCACGTAACCTGATATACTGATGACTGAGAGGGTCATTGAGGGGTAGGGTAGTCCAGAAACAGAAAAGGTGGGACTTCAGCAAAGATTCACCAAAAAAAGGCAAACTGATAAGAGGGAAGAACAATTCAGTTAGAAAAGAGTTTGAGCAGCTCCAAGGAGGAAACCAACCTACCTGGCCACTAAGGAAGAGTTTGTGGATGAGAAAGCTAGAAATAAAGTTGGAGCAACAATTGGGACAGGACACTCAGTGGCACGCTAAGGTGTTTGGACTGTATTGTGCAGGCAACAGAAAGTCCATTATTGTCACTTTAATGTGTAAAACAGGTTGACCCAGGGCAAGACTGGATCCAGTTATGAGATTTCCACAATATCTCAGATTTGAAGGTAGAAAGGGAATAGGGAAGGATGGTGGTAATGAAAAGGAAATGTACTACTTGATGGGAGAAATCACACAAAGGGAGACTCCATTAGACTGGATACATGACTGGGCCGAGGAGGAAGAGGATTAAACCAATCAAATTATGTTTCCAAGGTTATCGGCACAAATTATGGAAAAAAGCAATAATACTTTGAACTTGGTAGTCCAAAAGAAAGAAACCACTTTGATAATTATCACATGTATGCAATTTCTTTTCATCTATGTTCTTCCCTTTTTGGTAGGTAGACGTGGCATTGCTTAAAGGTAGCTCTCACTTCAAACACTGATAAACCTAATACACCATAGAGTATCGATGACTCCTATTGCTAGTGCTACATATTTATTCCTCTTCTTAATTTGAGAAATTGACTTAAGATTATCTTTCTCCCTCCTTTCCTCTCCCTCTCCTTCTCTCTCTCCTTTCCTTCCATCATTCCTTATTTTTAGAAACTTCCGTCGATGGTGGTAATGGCTAGCCTATCTCTAAAACTGAATATTTTCATAGTACATGCATTTGGCTAAAGCAATAGGCTTCCCTGATCTGTATAAGTTCTAGAATTAGCCCTTAAGAGGCCTGGCAGCTTCCTCCTTCACTATTTTGGAACCCAGCTGACATGCTATAAGGAAGTTTAGGCTATCCTGTTGAAGAGAGAGGCCAAGTGGCAGGGCCCTAGGGGAAGGGACACCATGAAGAAAATGGGGACATCTTAGACCACTTAGTCTAGCCCCACTCAGCCAGCTCAGCCTCCCACTGAAAGCAGATGATGCATATCCCTGGAACCCACACCAAGTAGAGCAGAAAAACTACCCAGTCAAAATGCTATACATGTTCATAGTTTTAACTACTGTGTTAATGCAGCAGCAAGGAAACAAACACAACAAAATTGAAACAAACAACAAAACTGAAACAGAAAGGCTGAGTGCGAGGTATCCCTGAGACAGCTGAGCAGATGTTCAGCTGCGAGTGGCCATATAGAGCTCATAGAGAAACTGGAGGTAAACATTTTGAAGACATTCACTCACAGATGGTGACTGAAGTGAAGAACATGTGTGAGATTATCTACAACAAGCCTATAAAATGAGATAAGGAAGGAGTCTACACCACAGTCATGATAAACTCGCATACGGAAAGAATAGCAAGAGAAGTATGAGCCAGCAAGGAGACAGAGCAGAAAAAACTAGAAAAACCAAAGAACTGTAGAATCACGGAAGTATCCCACAGAATGAGAAACACAGACCCCTGTGATAAATGTTGCCAAGATGTATGATGACAGGGTATGGTCTATAAGCAGAATGAAAACTGCCTCCAAGAAACTTTACATCACCAACATCATCTGGAGAATTAGCTTTTTCAAGGAACATAATTGATATCATGTCGCTAACCTATCCATGTTATGCCCATTTTGTCTTCCACAGAGTAAGTGCTAGTTCATATCTGATCTTGAATGCAATCCTTTCAAGACAGGAAATGAAGAAGAGAGTTAGTTTCAACTTAATTGCTGGGGCATGACTAATGAGAAGATTGTTTCTATATTGTGAGGCCCATTGTAATCCCTTTGCTGGCTCCCAAACTGATCCATGGAGACTGGAAAATTTCAACACTGGCTTATTTGGTATTTAATTATCTTGACTTCCATGATAATTAAGAATAATTCATGCCATAACAGCATGCATATTACATGGAAGGGATGACCCAGCAGAGTAACTAAGGTATTTGACTCCCAAAGTAGATCATATTTCAACATATCCTTCTATATAATAAAATCAGTCTTGGTAAAACTCATGCAATAACAGTAAACAATTATTTTCTGAATTTGTTATTTATTTTTTAAGAGTTTATTTATTTTTACAGAGGGGAAGGGAGGAAGAAAGGGAGAGAAACATCAATGTGTGTTTGCCTCTCAAGTGCCCCTTACTGGGGATCTGGTCCACAGCCCAGGCATGTGCCCTGACTGGGAATTGAACTGGTGACCCTTTGGTTTGCAGGCTGGCGCTCAGTCCACTGAGCCACAACAGCCCGGGCTGTTATTTAGTTTTAAAACAATAAAAATTAAAACAAAGAAATTTCAACTTTATAGATATTTTTTCAAATTCAGTTACACATTTCATGCATCAAATGTACCTTTTCCAAACAACAACAACAAAAAATACCGCTTATAGTTCCCAAACTGCTTAATTGTTTCCAATTTTAAACATAAATAAAAACTCAAAGGGATCATATACAATGTCAAAATTAAAGTAAATCAAGTTCTATTTGTTCATCCATATAATCACTGTGCCATCATTGTTTATACCAAATCTCCTCTTTAAAGACATATCAATTGCCACTGGGTTGAGATAGCAACTTTTCCCATAGTCAGCTCAGACAATTCGAAACTATTATGAATTTACTCTAGAAATAAATGCACTATGGCCAAGTTGGTATGTGTAACTGACATGTCTTTGAGTTAACTGCTATGTAGAATTAAATGTTATTCAAGGATAGGTAATAAACATGTGTTAATTTAAAGTTTGGATAAATATTAAATTCACCACATGAATGTAGAAATTAGGCCAACAAAATATTTTGAGGAAAAGAAATATTTTATTACAGACATTGTTTAAAACTGCTGGTACATGGTGAAAATAAAAACTAGACCAAATTCTAGTCAATTTTCTTATTGTTCAACAGACACTTCACCCCCTTATTCCATGCCTATTGGAAGGACTGATCCCCATTACTTCCCACCTCAGGCATTTCTGATATGGTTTGATGTAACAATTTTTTCATTGTTATTCTTTGATTTTGACCCTGGAACCCCATCTTGCTATGTTAATAAAATTTGACAAAAACAATCAAAATTTTGTAGGTGCATTTCTGTGCATAACTTGTAATGGAAAATTTCCCAAACTCTTTTGCAGTAGTTTTCTTAAATACCAAAAAAAAAAAAAGAGAGAGATAAATTGGAAGGATAGATTTTATGGAAAATTAAGAGGAGAAAACTATTTAGAGGTGATCATTTAGATGTCAGATGAGTTATAGAACTGTGAAAATAGAACTAGCTTATAATTATGTATCAGCTGTTCTCTAAAGCCCTTTATTTCTTCATTTGACAAACTTTTAATTACCTCTTCCATGCCTTTTTCTTTGCTAGGTGTTGAGAAATAAAGAATATCTTATCAATCAACATTCTACGTAACTTTTCCCCTCAAACAACAGTACATAATTAATACATTTTAAGATTTTTGATGGAAGTCTTTTTAAGATAGATGCTCAAAGTCATCATAATAACGAATGTCCATGTCATATATTTTGGTATAATTCTGTGTCTCCTGGCTCCTTGCCATTTTAACCTCTCCTTTCTTCAAAGGTACCCTGGCAGCTTTCACATTGCCTGCTATCATTTTCTTGCTAATGTTAATCTTGAAAAGTTTTCTGGTTTGAAAGTACTATGTGTGGGAAGACTAGACAAGCAAACTTGTTAAAAAACATACTGGTCAATAATATTCAATAATAATTAAGTGAAGTCCTCACATACAAAACTGTGTGATCCATGTACAGGTAGGTATCTGTTAGCAGCTTCCAAATTAGAAGGAAAAGAAAACTCCAATTCAACTACTTAAAAGAATAAGGGGACGTTATTAACACTCATCACTGTAAGTCCAGTCGGCCATCTTTGTTTGGCCTTATTCACCTGTTGGCTCGTCTCCCAGATGCAGAATGGCTACTGCGTCTTCAAGCACCTGGTCCTTTGATAACCTACAAATGAGTACAAAAGACTTTTCTCTTCCGTGTTTTTTCCAAGACTTTGGAAATTTTTGCACAGGAACATCAGCTCCCCCAAAAGTCTGCCTCTCAACTCACTGTTCGGATTGCAATATGTTCCCATTGCAAAATGAATCATAGACAAGAGAATTAGTCTGCCATGGTTGGCTTAGAACTTGGCCTGAGTTGGGGGAAGAGTCAGTATAGTATCTGGTCATCAGAAGAGGGTGAATCTTGACCAAAATAAGAGTTTTGCTGAAAAGGACAAGCCTGGGGGATAGGATGGCAAGTAGTAGCATCATTTCCAGGAAGCCTTATGACTTTGAGTGTTCAAAGTCACTTTCCTTTTCAATTTCTGTTTATGGCCTGCGGTGTTTCGGTTGGTAAAATATTTTTAAAAAATGACTTATATGCTGCACATTCCTATTGCATCTAAAACTCATACTTAGTAATTTGTGACCACCATGAAGTGAAAAGTGAGTACATATGCAAAGGTTATAATTTATTCCACTGACTTCCACAAATAAGGCACACTAGTTAACTTAGTGTAGTATAAAAATAAAATATTGGAAATATTCTTTTAAAATTTATTTTTATGTAAGTGGAAACTGATGAGCAAAACAAGCAAACAAGCTAAATAGAACCAGAAACAAGGAAGTAAAGAACAAACTGACAGTTACCAGAAGGGAGGGGGAGGGGAGAAGGGAGGAAAGAAGGAGAAGGGGCAAGTCAAGGAACATGTATGAATGACCCGTGGCCATGGACAACAGGGTGGGGGTTGAATGTGGGAGGTGGGGGCTCGGCAGAGCAGGGGAGAGCAATGGGAGAAAAACTGGGGCAACTGTAACTGAACAACGATAAAAACAAACAAAATAAAATGTATTTTTATTTAAAAACACTAAAGATTTATGAATATCTCACATGCAGATTGACCTTGACCCTCACTCAGACCATGTCAGATACTTAAAGACACACATCACATCAGCTCTCCGAAGAGGAAGGTCTAAGTCTGAAGGAGGGAAGGGGTTGACTGTGCCAGCCTCAAACACCTGTACATCTTCAGCCTATTTTGAGATATTGTCTAGGTAGGGGCATTTATCAATTTCATTATCTTAAATACTGAAATATTTCCAACGCTCTGCACTGAAATGCAGAGTAATCATGAAACCCCTTTAGGTCACATCGATGTTTATTGGTTATTTCACAGCAAAGTCCTTCAAAGAGTTGTCAAATTTACACATAAATTTCTATGTAAATTTTTTCTTTTAATGAAAAAAATGGGTGTTCCAGACTTGGCAACTTATCTGTCAGTAATCTTCCTAGAAGGTATTTAATCAACAAATATATGGCACCTTGTCTATTCAAAGTAGAGGTTTCACTTTAAGAATAAGAATGTAACTTAAATAAATTTAACTATAGAGAGAACATTTTGAAAATGGCATGTTTCGAAATGTTCCCATTATTATGAGATTTTGTGCCAAAAATGATCTGTGTCTTCTCTTAAAACCCCCATATATGCACATTTTAAAAAATTGGAAACAGACTCAAAGTCTATGCTGTTAAAATTCCTCTACAAAAGATATCTAGCAAAAATAAAAATTGACTAGTCAGATTTCAATAAAAAGAATTGAATGTTGGAAAATACACTTGAAATACATATTATGGCTTCTCAAGTTCAGCTATCAATGCACTTATTAACTAAAGACATTTATTTGATTTTTCAGTCCCAAAATTCTGGGTAAAATAAATCTCTATAAATAACAAATTAAAAAACCATACTAGTTATATAGAATAGATTTCATAAACATTCTTAAATAACTAATTCATGGTTGTATCTGAATTTGATTATAAGCATTGTACTAAATTATCAAAAACTATACAATCTTGCTCATTCATTCAAAAATTATTATATGACATATGTAAATTCAGAGTAATCTTTAAAACAGTAAGCACCACCTCTTTTGAGGTAACAACTATGAAGTTCATCAATAATAATAATATAATAAACAAAACTCATTATTTTCATAGCATCTCTTTTCTATAAGGCAAAAGAACAAATCTTTGTGACTTTCTAGGGGCCCTTTAGGAAATGTGCAGGAGAGATTTAGGAGCAAAACAGATGGTGAAAGTTTCATATTTTTAATTCTGTTTTTCAGTGAGGATTTGATTTGGGGAGGACAAAAATCAAACTTTGCCACAAAATTTGAGCACCTCAAATGAGATCGAGGTGCCTGAGTGCACGAATGGCTGTGACTTGGCTATCTATTAATCAAAGTGCCAATGCAATATTTAAATAAAGAAAAATCTGTAAGACTTTCAGAAGGAGAAACATTTGTTGTTTCTTTTATTTTAAAGAGAGTAATTAAGGGCATGACAAAGTCAGAAACACAGTGTAGAATGTTATTCTGGTGAGATGTGGAATCCCTGCTATTCGGGTAAATTAGCCTTCAAGGTGAAAAGCAAACTTTTACTGCCTGTTATTAAGAGCGGACAAGCATTCCAAGGAGTCTGTCATTTTCACAGGGCAGAAGCCAAATACTAGGTTTGCATCATTAAAATATTTTATTTTAAAGGAGCCACGGCTGTGTTTGAAAATCTTGTTTATAAAGCCATCAAAACTGGGTCAGGATTGGTGAAATTTTAAGACAAATGTGTTCCCCGTGTCAGATTCTTTCCACCAATCTCTTCCAGATTTATCGATAACGCTCAGTGTTGTCCTTCACCATATTCTTTTTTTCATTGTGGAACAAAAGTCATTTCACTTCAACACAAAAGCATTCTCTTTTTTCCCTTAATCAACAAAACATGCCTTATTATCTTGAGTTTCATAGTAGAGTCTCATTCACATATATTAAGTATAACTTTTATGCAAAGTTGCTTCTATTTTGCGAAGAAAAAGAGACGGTGGCTAATTGTGAATAGCGGAGCTCAGGATACACACAATCCAGCTTTGTGCAGCAGCACCATTCACTTATAAAATTTTTCAACATGGCAGACATGAACGTGTTCAATGACAAACCCAAAGATATCTATATCTATATATAGATACACACACACACACACACACACACACACACACATTCTCTGTAGCAATAAAAAGTAAGGAGCAAAGTCTAACAACTTAAAATTATGCTTCACAATTAATATTTCAGTATTCTATCTTATATAGAAATGATCTAGGCATCCAGAAAATGTCCAACAATTAACTCAATATAATATCTACCTAAAGGTTATCTACACACCTTGAAAATTCTCTTGAAGCTGACATATTCCTCAAGTTAATTAGTATGGAAATAAGATTGTCAGAATAATGATTCAATTTATATGTCAAATATAAATGTGTTCTTCCTAATGTTAAACAATAACTAGAAGTAATGCTAGTTTATAAGACTGGTCAACTCATATGCAGTTAGAAAAAAACATATCCAAGTAAGAAAAAAAGTATGCTTGTATGATACTTAACATGAGAAGATATGCGACTTTTATTAAACATGAAAAAGTAAACTAATACTTTTGTGAACTATTTACCAGTAAATATAACTATTTACTAAGTTGTATTAATTTCAATTCTTGTAATGGTTCTGAGCTGGTTTGTTGGAGAATGTATATTTTTTAATTCAGTCCATTTAAAGAATCAGTAGTTCAATTCCCTTATTTGCAGGGAATTTTAGGAAAATTCAATTTATATAAGCACATATTTTTATACACCAATCAGAACAGAGCCCCTCTAATTTAAGAGACTTTATAAGCTAATATACAATACCACCTGGAGGTAGAAAAACAATATTCATTCACACAATCAAAGGTGAAGGTATTTCTGAATTATGGACGTATACACATAAAGGCACAGGAAGATAGAGCTTTTAGCTTCAATTCTACAATAACTATGGGAAAAGAATCAACACAGAAATAGAAAAACCGCCCATCCCTATGAAAGAGATGTTCTCCTCCCAGATGGCATGACATTCTTCATTGATCTGAGCTCAAAAGTAGACAAACAATAAGACTAACAAACCAGAGTGCCTGTTGTCTCTCTCTCTCAACAAAGATTAGATTTCTATAAACCACTAATCCATTTAGAGGGCTGTCCAAATTGTCAGACCTTAAAATCAAGTTCCCAAACATTGCTGCCAACAATGGGTAGTAATGGATTGGCTGCAAATGAACCAAAATGAAACAGAAATACAAAATTAGTAGAGAGGAAAATTAAAACTAGAAAAACAGAGAGTCAACGATGCTCTCTTGGCACTTTGAATTCACCTAAAGAGCCAATAACACTTATTTGGCCTTCAACTACACATGAAGTACACGTCTCCCTCATGGAAGTTCATTTAGCTTTGTCAGGTGAATCTATTGAACATCTTGTTGCAACTTCCAAAACAGTTAAAATATATTTTTCAAACAGGATAAAGTCATGGCACTAATACAGATACGAATTGAACACATATTAAAAGATTCTAATTTAACTCTTGAGTGAATGGGCAAGTGTTATAACTGGCACAAAAAAGCATCCAAAGAATAGACAATGGAATATCAACCAGGAATATTGAAATGAACATGTAAATGGAGGCAAAACTAGTTTTATTACAATGTGAGAGAGGAGACAATAGAATGACTACTGAGCAAGACAATGAACATGTCCATCAGTGACTTGCAACTATCAAAGTGATATAAATGAGTTAAAAAAATGTAAGGCTAGCCCTGGCTGGTGTAGCTCAGTGGATTGAGCGCGGGCCTGTGAACCAAAGGATCGTGGTTCGATTCCCAGTCAGGGCACATGCCTGGGTGGCAGGCCAGTTCCCAGCAGGGGACGCACGAGAGGCAACCACACATTGATGCTTCTCTCCCTCTCTCCTTCCCTTCCCCTCTAAAGATAAAATTAAAAAAAAAATCTTTAAAGGAACATTTAGAAAAAAAAGTAAGGCCAGAATCAGATAACCTAGAATGGTGACCTCTAGACAAGGCAAAGTTTTCCACTGAAACTTGCAGTTATTTTTCTGTGATGTTAAAATCAAGTAGAAAGTTAAGAGTTTCCTCAAAAGGAGGGTCCAGTTATTAGGATGCCCATGTTACTTCATCAAATATTTGTATGCCCAAGTCTGATAATGGCTCAGAGACTCCAATGGCAACATTAAGTTTCAAAGTCACAAAAGCAGCTCCCTGGGAGGCTGGAGAATGGAATACAGTGAATGAATATGAGCGATGCTATCTTTAGACGCCTCGGCCAACAGGACAACCAAGGAGGGCCCATGAGAGCAAAACCTCATAAACACCATGACAGATGATAGGACCCAGTCACAGCTTCGACAGGTGCAGAAAGCTGACTTGTTCCCACTCTGCAAGAACCAAGCTGTAGTTTCCTATAAGTTCTATACATCACCTTCTGCAGGAGGGACATTATACAAACTGTCCCTGGTGAGATAGAAGGTATAGTCAGTGTTGGGTATTTGAATCACTTATTTCATAGAGGAGCATTTTTCTAATGGTGATGGTGTGGGCGGTGGCCTTAGTGGGAGGAGCTAGCCTAGGTAGTAGGGAGAGGAGGCTTCCTCATTGGTTCTGAGGAAGTCAATTCTTTGTGAGAATAGGATGTTGGCTGAGGGTCCTCTAGGCCTTTGAAGTGTCAGAATGATGATGGTAGTGGGGTGGGGGGGAAGCTGATGACCACGACTGAAGTGCCAAAGGCTTTATTTATGATAAGGAATGTCTAAAGGTCAGAAGGTTACTACACCGAAGGTGGAGGATAAGCGGGTGGCATAGCAGTTGACCTGAACTTAATGGAGTTTTACAGGTTGATGGAGGAATGATGGGGAAACCAGAAGGAAGTATATAAAAACAGGAATTATGGCCAGGTGGATTATCTTTGTTATTTACTTATTCTCCACCTCATTCCAGAAACAAGACTTGAGGCAGAGATTATTAGCTAGTATTCTAATTCTCTGTAGAATACATTATCTGTCTTCTCTGTAAACACTGGTAAGTTAAACAGTGATATCATATAAAAGCCATTATGTGGCCTAAGACATAGAATTCAAGCAGTTCTTGCTATTAATTACTGACAAGTGGATTTATTTTTTAAATGTACATCATCGCAAACACAATTATCAGTCTCATTCCCAGTTGAAACACCTAATCTACCTAAAAATCACACATTTGATAGAGAACCATAGATTGGCCAATGGTCGAATATATGTTTGGGGACGCATTGTGTATTCTATGTAAACTCTGTCCCAAAGGATGGGTGCAGAACACAATTCTTATAAGCATTCTCATGTGCTGTGTGTTAAGAAAAAAATTTATCACCGGAAGCAAAGAAGAACACCAGACTCCCTGCTACAAGTGTCCACATTTGAGGGTTTCACTTTGTTCATCACCCTCTACTGCCTCCTGGCGTGTCATAGAGGGCGTGTCACAGAGGGTTGGTCATAGAGGGCTGGTCAGAGGCTGCCCAAGCAGCTTCAACAATCAGGCCAGAGGACCTGGCTGGGCCATCCCAGGTCACCACTGTCTGGCCATGGGTCCTGGACATTCATCCACTCCCTCTGAGCAGCAGTTCCCTCGTGTATAATATGGGGATAGATAATAAGAATTCCTGCATATTTGAGTTTTCCCAAAGATGAAGCCACTGCGTGCCGGTAACTGCTCTACAACACAGGGCCTGGTGCTGAGTGTGCCCTTCCGTGTAGCTGCCTATGTCTCCCTCCCTGGAGGCCAGATGCTCAGTGTGTTCCCCAAGGGACCACTGGGTCTGGTTCTCTGTGCTTGCTGGGGGCTTGGGTCACTGGCTGTGAAAACCATGGCCTGCTGAGCCTTGTGCAGAGACAGAAGAGTGACGCAGAGGGAGAGGCAGAGGTCCATCCGGGATCCAGACAGTCCTCACCTGGTTTCCTCTCAGCTTCCTTCTGCCTGGTGACTCTCTCTGCCTCTTTCCAGCATCTGTCTAAGCAGAAGGACTCAGCTTGGCCTTTGGCTAATTCACAGGAATGACCCAAGAATGAAAGAAATAGTGTTGGTATTATATTAATACTTAGAACTCTTTGGAATATGCACTTGTAGAAATCCAAGGAAAGTTTCTTGCTATGTAATGCCCATTAAACTTCATGTTTTCAGAAACCTCTTTGGCAAGACATCCACCCAACAAATTTGTGGTTTCTTAGAGAGAGCCAGGAAGCCCTCCTAGCCTTAGCCAACTATTACTCTTCTGTTCATCTGAGTAGCAAGCAGACCTGTCCCCAGCATCTGCACGTCGTGAGTTACCTTTAGCAAATCATGGGATAGCAACAACATTACTACCTGCCCTCCTGTCTCCCACCCTGAAGTAAAAGTAACTCTTTGTCCAGCCATTGGTTTCTAATAGTCCGGTGTTCCTCAGCCTACAATCCCTCAGCCTCTAGTTGCATGATGCCAGAGAACTGATCATTATACCAAGATCTTGATATGGTATTAAAACAGCTTTCAGATTTTCAGCGACTGTTTATTTTGGCTAATGGCTGTGGATGGTTGTTGTGCAAAACAGTCTCCTGGATATTTCCCAGGAAAGCGCATCAGAGGAATGCGTTAAAGGCAGGAGAAGCCATAGTAGGTGTGTAAACCTTGTCAGGTCAGTGATTTTGTGTGGTCAGGGCATCGGACCCTCCAGTACACGCAGGAGCTGACAGGTAGTGGTTACTGTGACACTCGGTAACCACTGAGTTACCTGGCTGGCTTCCTGAGCTGGCTTCCTGAGCTCTTTCCTGATGACCTGGTGTGTGAGGAAGAGTTTGAAAGCTGAGCTTTAATGAATCCGTGTTTTCAAGCCCTCTGCAGGGTTGACAGGCAGGGAAGAATAGGGCAGGGTGTGGCTGCCACCCCTTTGAGAATTATGCTTCAGCTGTGCCTGTGGATTTCACAGGAAACGTGGGGGTCATGGCCAGCATAGCATCAGTCTAAAAGCAGCAGCCTGTCACATCCCAATTCTGCAAGTGCGCAGGGAACCTACACTCGGGAAGGCAGGGAGAGAACGAGAATCACTGCCCTTGGGAAGGCATCGATCCACTCAAACTTAGACCTTTTCATGCATTGCTAAAGGTGTGTGATTTCACTCTATGTAAGAGAGGCTGCATCAGATTTAATGAACTAGCCTCAAACAACTTCGTTCTGTTTTTCACATAAGCTCTAATAGTAACAGCCAGAGTTACTCTCCTCCAATTTACTGAGAGTGTCTTAGGCCAGATGCTCTACTAGACATTTAATATACGTAATTTTATTTCATCATATGAACTAATCCATCATGCCACAGTTTAGGAAACTGAGTCCAAGGGATTGAAGTCATTTTTCCCAAGAGCACGTAACTGGGGAGCCATGGACATCCAGGACCACGACAGCGGTCTGTCTGACTGAAAACATTCTGCTCTTCCAACCTCACTACAGTGAACTTTGTATTGTCGTGCTGTGTACCTTTTACACCCAAATTCAGGACTGAGAGTCTGGAAAGCAAATAGAATATCAGAAACTAGGACCACCATGAAAAATGCACTAATCTAAAAGCTTCATGAAGTTGGGAAAATGGCATGTGGGGGGCACTTCTCTATCCCCAGAACCTACTCAGTTACTATGAGTAGATTAGATGAATGAAAGGATTCATAAACCATCTTAAATACTTATTAATTCTTGGAATCAGGGAAACACAATAATCCTAGAGAACTCCGTAAATGGAGGTATGAAGGAAGGTACCACTTGATAGTAGAACCAAGAGCAAAGAAAATGCAATGAAAGGGGTCAAAGAGAGAGTTTACTAGACCTGTGTTTCTCAAACTCTACTGTTCTTCCAAGTCACCTGAGATCTTCTTATAGTGCGGATTCTGATTCAGTGTGGGAAGAACCTAAGATTCTACATTCTTAGCAAGTGTGCAGATAGTGTCCATGCTGCTGATTCAAGGACCATACTTTAAGTATCAGGGGTGCACCCTCCTGAGCGGTATAAATTACTCTCAGGAGATCTCTCCCTTGGGATCTGGAGCGCAGGCACCGTGGCTTGCTTTGGACAGCACTGAATGCGAGCAGCATAAATGATCAGACCTGATGTCACTGATGAACACATTCAAGCACTCTATTGCATTGTTTCTATTTCAATTCAGATGGTGCCTGGTTTTACTGTAACAGAACTCAGCAGACATCAGCAACTTCTGATCACCTGCCAGAACTTCAACTAGGTAATCTCCAGGCACCTGCACTAGAAAAAGCAACAGAGGCCAAGCCTATCATCATCGCTGTACCAATTCTCTCCTTATTCGTCTTTTCTACCTCCTGGAACTCTCTCTTCCATCGCAGTGTAGCTGCCCCTCAAAACGTGTTCTTTACTGAGAAACCACATGCTCCAAAATTCTATTCCTTCTTTCAACCACACCCTCCCTCCGCATACAAGGTGAATGATGATGCGGTGATGATGATGCTAAACAACTCAAGCCCTGATGTGCAGATTTTAGACTGTTTCAGTAGTTAACAGGCTTCACTATAAATTGCGTATGACTCAGAGTTTCCATCCATCTCAGTACTAAGGCTTTCCATGCTACATATAAATATGACCATATTCCTAGCTGCCTGGTTCACTCAAAGAAAGCCTTATCCATTATACAGAAAATTCATAGGGGCAGAGGCCTTATTTATTGTTGCTCACCACAGAATCCTTAATGCCAAGCATAGTGGTTGACAAATAACAGGTGCTTAATGAATATTTACTAAATGAATGTCTGCATATTAAAAGAAAGGCATACTACGGCTACTAGAACTCTAAGGCAGTATTTCTTAAGCCTGATTTTAAGAGTTTCCAAGAGAGCCTAGCTGATGTGGCTCAGTGGACTGAGCACCGGACTGCAAAGCAAAGGGTCACTGGTTTGATTCCCAGTCAGGGCACATGCCTGGCTTGTGGACCAGGTCCTTAGCAGGGGGCATGTGAGAGGCAACCATGCATTGCTGTTTCTTTCCCTCTCTTCCTCCCTCCCTTCCCCTATCACTAAAGATAAATAAATAAAATCTTTTTTTAAAAAAAAGTTCCCAAGAGAAATTTTAAAATATTGTGTTTTCACTGTGGAGATAATACAAAAATATTACATAACTGCTATGTAACAACTAAGCATTGCCACAGATTTTAGTGCTGAATGTGTGTCTATGCTTGTGATTGAACTGGAGCCAAATAGTAGCCTTGGGTGGATACAACAAAACAAAAGGTGCAAGTGAAGTTTCTGCAGTAGTTTAAATAAAGAAAAGCAGAGGGAGAATGGAGATATAATTTGGCACTCAACGACGTACACACGCAGCACTCAAGAGCGCTGTTGCAACTGGCAGATGTGGGCAGAAGATATTCTTCAGCAGAGGCCCACCGGTATCATTTCCTCATTTGAAACATCTGGCATCTTATTTGGCCTTTGCTATCAGTTTCCTCAGGGAAGCACAATAGCAAAACGGGGAGCCCACTGGCTTCTTGCTTTTGGAGACTGTTTATAAAAACAAAGGTTTTTCCAAATAACATTTTTCAAGAAGGAGGGAAGTCTGGGACTGGGTTTAGATGTAATTTTCTCACATTCCCTTTACTCTATTAGTTTTGAGACTAGCACTCCCATCCCAAGTTTCAACAACACATGGAAAATTAACTGAGTAAACTTCTCTTTTCCTCCTTCAAATTCAAATGGCACTCCTCAACAGTGCAGAGTCACACATAAGACTTTGTGAAGTATATGGGTAATTATATCTGTAGAATAAATTACATGGCTTCACATTTCAGAGGGTTACTAAAAAAATGTCCCTTGCATATAACTTGAGATTGGCTCAGTTTCATTTTTAGGATGATGTCATGATGATCGATTAATAAGTAAATACTGAAAACTGATGCTAATATATTTTCCTGGGCTACACAATTATGAAAGGATGTATACTTCCCCGGTTTTGTTCTCAAAATCCGGGGTTCAGACTAATAAAACTTAATTACTTGTTCCAAGAAATACTTGCTCTTGAACAAAAAGACTGCAAATCAATCAAAGGTTATATTCTGCAAGACCAATACCTTACTGATTAAGAACCATATTAAAAACTCCTGTACTGTGTGTCCTCTCATCCAAAACTATTATGACATAAGCTCAGCCCACCCCCAACCATCTCCTCACTTTGCAAGACCTACTGTAAGATTATCCAGCCTGGGTTCAAACCCTTAGAATATCCCCTTTTGACACACTAGCAAGACTCAGTCCACATGGTGGTCTCCCTTTACTGCAGTAGGTCTAATAAACTTAGCTTTGCTCAATCAATGGGTTTTCTGATGGTCTTTTGGAGAAGTTTACCATCAACATCAATTAATAGCAAGAACTTCCCTAATCTCTGCAAGAAGAGACGAAGGAGCAAAGAATATTGATTTCCTATCCTTCAGGACTTTTGCCCCATGACAAAATGTATAAGAGCTACAAGAATTCAAAGATAAGAAACATCAGCGTTGACTATAGGATTCCAGTGAAGTTTTCAGAAGAACATGCTTTTTAGCTTTGGAGTGCCTGCAAGACTAGTTTAGGAATTAAAGCACATTTTTAAAAGTCTCCCCAATAATAGAGTTCAGGACACAACTGTATCTCTTTTATTCTTCTGCAAGCTCCGCTGGCATTTTGTCCCAGCAGGGGTTGGGAGCTCTGGCAGTAAAATAGAAAAAGCCTATTGGGTAGTCAGGAGAGCTGGATTTCATTTCCAGTTCTTCCACCAACTCACAGTGCAACGTCTGAGAAGCCACTGATACATTGGTGTTGTACCCCTTAATCTGACAAGAACCACAGACATGGAAACATGTACTATATGGTTTCTAAAACCACTGCTAGCATTAATATTTTAGAAGTCAATGAAAAATATGTGTAGATGCCCTTTTCAATCAGCACAAGTAAAATACAAAAAGAGTAAAGTTATGTAATGTCTAATCACTGGAGTGCACACCTGAAATTAATATGATAATGTATGTCATCTATAATTGAAAAATTGATAAAAGTGATTTAAAGTGAAAAAGGCAATAAAACAGTTTTAAAGTATGTATTGTGCCAGCATCTCTGTTCTGTTTTCATTTATAGATGCATGTGTATGAGATGTATCCGACTCATATAAATTCTAAAAGAATACGTGACATAATATACATAGAAAAAGTTATATTGCAACCTTCTCTGCTTGCTCAGGGGAAACCATCTTATTTAACATCTTTTGGACTACACTGTGATGGGAGATGTTTTATTTCCAAAATATAAAGCTATTTCAGACTTACATTAAGATAGAATGGGTTATATGTGAATTCCAACATTTGATGAAGAAGGCTCAAATTCACAAGTAGACTGGAGATTTCAGTAATAAAGGAAAATGGAATTGCTTGTCATCTGTTACAAGCCAATAAGGCATACTTGCATGTTGCTTCCTGTCTTTGCATCTTATATATTTAGACATCTACAGGTGTGCATTCAAACGGACAAATAGAAAATTTGCTCTCACAGCCATCTACCTAAAACACTCCATGCTCAAAAACCTATAATGGGTCCAAGGAGGTTAAGAGACACATGGTATGGGTGTAGATCCAACCTACATCTTGGAATTCTAATGTGGCTGAGCCCAGTCTAGATCAGCCAACCCTCAGCAGATCAACAGATGCTTGAGTGAGACTTGGGGATTGTTGTTTGAAATCAACGAGTTTTCACATGGTTCACTATTTAGCAGTGATAGGGCAGTAGCTAAGTAATAGATCAAGGAAACACCATAAAGGGATAAAAGTAAATGGTTCTGCCCAGGCCAGGCTATTCCATTCTATAGACCCCACTTTCCAACTTTCCATGTGGAGACATACATACATACAACCAAAGCTGGTAACAAGTGCCCAAGATTAAAGGCAGAGAGAGAGAGAGAGAGAGAGAGAGAGAGAGAGAGAGAGAGAGAGAGAGAGAGAAATGTAGTTATTTAAAAGCACATTTTAATTAATTATGATAAATAATAACAAAATATGAATTAAAAGCACTGGTATGAATGATTGAATGATGTTGGATATTTCTAAACTAATATTAAAATATTTAACTTAGGAAAACATGTTGTTTTAAAAGTACTTGAAGTAATGTACATCAAAGTGAAAAGAAAGACTTTCTGGGGAAAACACCACAAAGAAAAAAGGAAAGATCATGTTGATATAGCAAAATAATTGTGAATACTAAATCAGGAGAGAAAAACAATATCCACCTTTGTCTGACTTTATTTCATAGCCTAGTCACCTATATAAAATGGTTATATAAAAGTTTACAGGAACAAGTATAAAGGACACATGGATAAAAACTAGGGGGTGGAGATGGGAGGGAGGTGGGGAGGGCTGGGGCGGTGGGCTGGGATGGGAGTAAAAGACAGAAAACTGTGCAAGAACAACAATTAAAATAAATTAAAAAATAAAAAATTAAAAAAGAAAGAAAAATATTACTGAGTTTTGGGGAAAAAAAAGTAAACCAATCTAAAATTATATTAGAGCCCTGGCTGGTGTGGTTCAGTGGATTAAGCACTGGCCTGCGAACCAAAAGGTAGCTGTCTTGATTCCCAGTCAGGGCACACGTTTGGGTTGTGGGCCAGGTCCCCAGTAGGGGGCACACAAGAGGCAACCACACATTGATGTTTCTCTCCCTCTTTTTCTCCTTCCCTTCCCCTCTCTAAAAATAAATAAATAAAATCTTAAAAAAATTATTTAAAATTATATTGAGGAGAGCAAATCTATAACAAAAGAGTCAATGAACATTTGGACAAGAATTGTATACAGATTCAACAAAGTAATGAAGAAAATGGCTAAGTCTCACTGTATATTTATTATTATAAAACTCTCTCAAAATCTCTTAAGATGTTTCATGGACTTTGGTCTCAATACAGAGTTAGATATTTTGGTTTCGAAACTGAATAACCTGCTTTGGAGTTGAAACTAGAGGAGGAACCTTTTGAACTATAAACTACATACATTATTTATACATTTTATTAGCATTGTAAAAGTTCCTGAAGGAGTCAGTTATGAAAAAGAATAGTGTTGGGTTCTTAATTAATGAGTTTAATATATGCTCTGTCCTTGGGAGAAAACTGTTTTCTAGGGTTTTCTCCCTAGGAAAAAAATCAATTTTATTGTAGAAAGGGAATACAGTTCAGGGTCTCCTTTTCTACCTTCTGGCTTTCCTATTTCACGGAATCAAAGTTTGATTTGCATAACAGAAGCCTCAGCTTACACTAAGTCCTCTGTCCCTCACCTTGCACACCCAATTATTCATTATACCCTATCTCTAATATGTCTTTTATATGCCCAAACTCGGACCTGTAATTTGATGTTTAATCTGACCTCTAATATGCTTTGTATATACCATCACTCTGACTGCATTTGCGCCCATCGGCCGTATTTCAACAGGGTATTGTGAAAGATTACAAAAAATGGCCACAATACTATGCAGAAACTTACATCAAAATGTTATTGTGGATAGTTAGGTAATTATTAAAAATGAAGGAGGCAAAGGGAATAGGACATCATTGAGCATAATCAACCAGGGAACATAAGCCTGTTTGCTTCACCAGGAAGCCACAGCTTCACACACATTCCAGGGGACCACAGCATTGCCCTGCTAAGAATTAACTCTCCTCCCTTCCCCTCCCCAGACCCAATTTTCTGTGGGGGGGGATCTAAGGGAATAATAAAGAATATGTGCAATAGAAGTCAAAATGGTGTGGGGGCAGGTGCTTGACTATAGAGTCCTGTCAGTCTAGCGGGGGGCTGAATCCATCAGAAGCCCACAAAACCTTGGGAAGTTGACTGGTTATTTTGAAGAGACACCTGGTCTTCCCCAAACAGAGATAATATAATCCCAGCTTAACAAAGAAGTTCTGTCTCCCTGTCTCTCTTTCTTGGTGACCCTTACTTACCCTGTGTGCTCATGCGATCTTTCTCCATAAACAAGTGACCCTGGATTCTGCAGCACTGGACTAAGCTTTAACAACACAAAGACTTGGGATGCTAGTCTTTGTTTTGACCTTTTCTCTCAATCCCATGAAAGAGCCTCACTTCCAGTGGCAAGGAAAGGTGGAGTCCATGTCCCTATCCTTTGGACATGGGCTGGACATATGACCTCCTTTGATCCAAAGTATATGGCAAACTGACAGTGACCAGAGGGGAGAGGGGAGGAGGATAATGGGGGAAAGAAGGGGAAGGCTCATCAAGTAACATGTATAAAGGACCCATGGACAAAGCCAATGGGGGTTAGGACTGAAGTGGAAGGTGGGGGTGGGAGGAGCTGGGGAGAGTGATGGCAGGAAAATGGAGACAACTGTACTTGAACAACAATACAAAAAGAGTATGTGACTGAAGCTGTGTAGGGTCAATTCTGAGCCTTGTCCTTAAGAGCTTCTACTCGTGGGAGGTGCTACCATCGTTTAAAACTTCCCAGGGTATTTGCTAGATAATGAGAGACACATGACACAGTCACCTCTGTCACCCCAGCTACAGCCAGCCAACTCCGAAATAAAGAGCTGCCCTGATGACCAACGGCTGACACAGATGGATGAGTGACCGACCCTCAGCAGAGCATGGGCCCAACTGCCAACTCAAAATATAATGAGGCAAAAACACAATGTCTGTAGTTCTAAGTCACCATATATTTCACGTTTGTTCTGAGACAGTGTGCTATACAGCAAACTCTAAACTGATGTGGCTACTAATTCATCCACTCATGTCCGCATGCCACTTCTGGTCTATTGGGGCTATCATGAAACTGCACGTAGAAGAATCTAAAAGAGCCATAAATGGTGGGATATAAAGATTGCAAGCAGTTTCATTGGGGGGGGGGTGCTGAGAGTGGGACAAGACAATAGAAAAATGTAAAAAAAAATTAAAAATGCTAAGACTATTGTGAGAACCTTTTGACGCCTTTTCCCCTAGCTCTTGCGTGTTCTTCCATTCTTCTCCCTAGATGGGAGACTTACTGCCTATTGAAGAGAAGACAAGTGAACTCCGGTATTTCTGGGCTCATTATCACCACAATTAGCACAAATGTGTAGAGTCAGACTGTGTTACGTGCTCAACGAAAGCTAAGCACTGTATGCTTATGACTTCATGTAATCCTCCCAACAAACTGATAGGTGTAAGTATCTTCTTCATTTTGCTAACAAGAAAAACAAGCATAAAGGACTCACTTGCTCAAGTTTGCACAGGAAAGGGCAGAACCCTGTTTGAATCGTAGGGGATTTGCCACTGGAGATGGTCTCTCCATCAACCTGCCCCCCCCCACTCCCTTCAACACCTGGTTGAAATTGAGGCGCATTATCTTTGCTCTCCAGTTCCCACGGACTCCATCAGCTTTTCTCTCACATGGCTTCTTAATGGAACTATTTGTCCTCAGTAGGCATGTGACGCCTACTGCATTCCACATCCTTGTTTCAAGTAGTGGTCCTGGGAGATTTAAATATGCTGATGCCCGCATGCTACTCCCAGAGAATCCAATGCAATTGGCTTGGAGTATGGCCTGAACATGAGGGTAGTTAAACTCCCCAGGTGATTCTCACAGACAGCTGAGGTTGAGAATGGCTGGTGCGAAAGGGGAGAGAGTGCTCATTCCCTCCCCATTCTGGTACCTCTTCTGAAGAAGGGTATTTCTAAAGAGTATCTTATAAACCGAAAATCAAGTCAGGTTACAGCATGACCTGCAAAACTTGGAGGTAGAAAGAAATAAAGGAAGCCACCTTCTGGCATGATTTTAGGATCCTGTCCCCAAGTGCCTTTTTCCTTTGCCACACTGCCTGAAATCCTACCACTGGGGAAACTTAAAGCTTATATCACTGAGCGTTTCCATCATGTTTTAAAGTTCACATACCACCCAGCGAGGGTAAACTTGCTCGTGGGATTCTACCAGCTATGTATCTTCCTGTCTTGGGTTCCTCTTCTCAGGACATGAAGTTCAGATCGGGGTGCTAAAGGAGTAGAAAGTCTGATTGTTAGAGAATGGAAAGATGCTTTCAGCTTATAAGTTACTACTCTTGGGAGGTCTGGCTCAGCTAAAGAAAAGAAAAACAAAGTCTGAGGACTTCAGAATACGTGGGGGAGGGTAGAGGTGAGGAGTGGAGCTAGCAGGTGGTGGGGGGAGGGGGGAGGGGGCTGGGGGAGGTCTAATATGGTGGATGGCTAGCACTGCTACTTCCACCTAAAGTCTGATAGCAGTACTTTTCCTTCTTCCACAACATACTGGTTCATTCATTTGTAAAATGTGCATAAAATATCTGCAGTGTAAAAACGCTGCTGGAAGTAAAAAGGTGTCAAAGGTACATGCCCTCAAGCAGTATAAAATCTTAAACAACTTTCCATAACATTGTAATAAAACAGAGAAAGTAAGATTGAATCTTATTCAGGTTTCTTAAATTCAAGAGCCTAAAATAAGTACATAACTCCGGGTGACCTGAATTACTGTCTACTAACCTTTTATAATTCAGAATAATTCTCTATTTCACTAATAACATTAAGTCCTAAAATGGAAACTGAATCATTGGAAAACGCTTCTCATTTTGAACTAAAGCAGTTCCTTAGGACGGGAAGAGTTTACTGAAGGCCTTTTTGTAATCAACAAAGTATTTATGAAATATAAATCAATACTAGAAACCAAAATGAAATTCAAAACCCCAGAAACTTAACCTAGACTAATGGAAGGCTTGGTAACTTCAGCGAACAACAGATGGATTTTTTTTTCTTTCATCTCAAGTATATATAAAACTAATTCTAAAGAGAGTAAAAGTATTGATTTTTTTCACTAGCTTGCTAAGACCTAATACAATCTGTGACCTTCTTGCAGGAGTCACACTACCTTACAATCAAGGGGACAGTGCCAATAGTGACAGCATGTTTAAAAAAGGACAAATCAACATTTCACAAAGAATGATCGTATGGTACTAAGAAGCTATATGTCTGAAGGATCGTAGAGGACCAAGAAGAATTGGAAAAGGATGGAGTTCCTCAAAATCTGAACTAACTAAAAAGATCTTCTCTTCCAGTCTGTTGCCATTTCAGAAACTCCCAGTTACTTACTCTTTGATGGTCTTCTGAAGAAATGAACATTTTAATTGCATTCAGCCACTATGTAGAATGAAAGGAATAAACCATTAGAATTAAACGGTCATAGAGGGCAGAAATGACAAAGCAATCTAAAGAGTGTGCCATCCAGCTCTAGGGCCCTCATCTTCAAAGATTCTGATTTAATTGTTCTAAGGCAGGTCCTGAAAAGCTATCATCTAGCTTATCATCATCACTCTTTTGAGGGCGATCTGAGGTCCACACTTGGAGAAAGTCTTTCTAGTCTTTTCATTTTATACATGATACCGAGGATAAGAATTAAGCTGCACATTTGGGGATAAGAGAAACATCAATGAATTGCCTTCCAGGGGTTCTTCCTGGGTTCATGTAGACATTCACACTCTTAAGACGATGACAGTCACATGTGCCGTGAGTCTACTTAAGATGCAGGTCATATGACAGAGGTCCTCTCTACGAATCCTTGCAGCAGTTCCTGTAGATGAGAGTTCACACAGACCTCTGGGAGCTATCATCTCCTTACGTGACACAGTTCAGGTTCAGGGGGACAGTTCTATATCAGGCAGCTGGGTAACTGCCATGAATTAGAGGTCTCACTCCTCAGAGATGCAAATGTTGCCTAGAACACCATCACCGGCATAGTTTCCCAAGCCCTCCAAGCAACATGCCCATATGAAGAGTCCTGACACCCAGGCAAGTCCAGTGCCATGATTTTCACATAGTATTTATGCTTCTTCCAGTCCAGATGCACCTTAACCATCTAGGGTAGCAGAGCTACATGGTTAGCCATAAGTCAGTTTCTCTTGCAACATGGTTTTGTTAACACTTACATCCCCAATCGTAAATACACTTTTCAAAATAATTTTGACATGGATCTACCTGAAGGGCTATTGCTGCTATCATATTACTTTTATAGAAGAATGCTAGCAATGGGAAGATGTTGAAGTGCAAAGAAGCACATATTTTTTTAAAACACGTAACTCTTCATTAAACTCAACGCATGTCCCTATGTGATCTAGAAGATGCCGCATGGCATTTGTCTCACTTTTCTCTCATCTTCTCAAAGTCTCATTTCATAAGTAAAAAGAGGTTTCCAAGAAACAGACAAATGTAACAGATCTAGTAACACCATAATTTTTTATCTGTAAATGAAATGGAGTTGGGGGAGAATAGGAAAAAAAGGTACTTGATTATAGGTCATTCTTTGTCACTAACTGTGCACTAGGTAACTAAATTGTATTTCTGAAATTCCTTTTCGAATTCTCCCTAATTTAAGTTTCTGCCACCTTTCTGTTTTATTTTTTTAAGATTTTATTTATTTATTTTTAGACAGGGGGAAGGGAGGGAGAAAAAGAGGGACAGAAACATCAATGTATGTTTGCCTCTTGTGCGCCCCCTACTAGGGACCTGGCTCACAACCCAGGCATGTGCCCTGACAGGGAATTGAACTGGTGACCCTCTGGTTCGCAAGCTGACTCTCGATTCACTGAGCCACATCAGCCAGGGCTGTTTTGTTTTGTTTTGTTTTGTTTTAATTTGATTTGGTTTGTGTTAATTTCAGGCAACTAACAGAATGAATTTATACATGCATGCAACTGGAATATATCATCATTTGGTAAAAATTTAAAGGCTAATAATAAAAATACTCAAGTGGTAGTAATAGTCTCTAAATACGAAAATGTTTCAAATAGTTTTCATTTTCTAAAAGGAATCAGGAAAGATAAGCAAGATCCTCTACTCTAAAGATTCTTTTGATACGGAAATGTGCATTGTACATTTCCAATGAGGGATTCATCATGCAGCATTCCCTCCCTAACTTGGCTGGCTATGGAACCCTTTTCTGAACAGAATATTCAGTTGGCATACAATGTGGAAAATATTAGAATAGGTATTTTCAGACAGTGCCTCAAAACATGCAATACTTTTAGAGAAGGATTTGTTTCAATTTTATTGTGTGCATGTGTCAAGAATTTCTGAATTTTAAAAAATGGCAGCAATTCTTACACAATGCCTTTCTTCCGTGAACTTAAAGATAAAGAAATTGTAATAGCCGGGTTTATTCATTCTACATCCATTATGTATACATTAAGAAAATGACTTTGGAGACTACCTAATACAAACTATGTGAAACAATGCTGCCTTCAACTTGTAATAAATTATGCTTTACTTCCTAGAACAGGTTTTAGAGTGATTGGCTACACATTTGAGTTGAATGATTATATACTTCAATTTTCATTCATGATTACAGGGACTGTAAGAAATTACAACTGTCTTGAAATGAAAAGCTACATAGTGAACAGAAATCAAATCCCTTAGTCTCAACTGGTTTAATAATAAACATAAAAGAAAATCAGGGACACCAACAACAAAACAAAAAACTTGATGGCGATAAAATTCTTAACCCTGTAATATCCTGAGGTGCACTGAAAACCTTTAAGATAAAACACATAACTATCACTGAGAATTTTTGACTACGTGTAACATAAAAAGGCACTGTGAGGGGACTTAAACGGCCTTGCCAGATTTTACAGTGGAGAATAGTACTTGGCATACAGTTGCTCAATAATTATTCACTGAATAAACTAATGAACAAAACAACAACAACAACAGCATCATTACACTCCAAGGCCATTGGGGGCTCCTAATTCTGAGACAAGCATTACAGGGGATGGTGGCATTGCAGGAAGAAGGCACACACATGCTAACGCTGGTGGTCACAAAGATACTTGTTCTTTCATCCTTTCCCTTTCTCACACCCTCTCCCAGAAACTGCAGGCCACAAAACAGCTTCTGGTATGCAACGGGGAGAGGTCCACATTGCAGTTATATCTATGTCTCTCTGAACAATAGATCCTTTGTATGTGGGAGCGGAAATACACAAGAAGATAAAATGGGATGGGCACTATCTAGAGATATGGAAACAAGATTAGATCAATAAAACAAACTAACAAGGAAAATATAACCAAAGACACTGAAATTGAGAACTGGCTGACAGTGACCAGAGGGGAGAGGGGAGGGAATTTCAGGGGAAAAGGGGCAGGGTTTGCAGGAACAAGTATAAAGGACGCATGGACAAAAACTAGGGGGGGTGGAAATGGGAGGGGGGAGGGCTGGGGCGGTGGGCTGGGATGGGAGTAAAAGACAGAAAACTGTACAAGAACGACAATTATAATAAATAAAAATAAAAAAAAGAAAAGCCCCTATTAAAATAACAAGGAAAACTGCAATCTAACTGAAAATAAACTGCTATATTTTCCTTGGTATCACAAGTTCTCAAGTCTCTTGATGGAGATCATTGAGAAATGGTAAT
Organism: Anoura caudifer; assembly: GCA_004027475.1. Lineage (NCBI taxonomy): Eukaryota > Metazoa > Chordata > Mammalia > Chiroptera > Phyllostomidae > Anoura > Anoura caudifer. The sequence continues at coordinate 35,970 of PVKU01010197.1, forward strand.
TACTAGGAACTAATTGTATTTTGTTGCATTTTAGGCTTATTAAAGGGCACTAGGGTTAAGCTTCAATAAAATTTGAAGGTTCCTGTCTTAAGGTGCAATCTTTGCATTTTCATTTTGGAATAGTTAGGGACTTCAAATCAGCATTACAATGTAAATAGCACAGTCAAGAGTAACTGTTTAGACAAATGACTTTCCATGTATCTTTTGGACAAAGGACAAATAAGATACATAACCTTTTTTCATATATTTTCTCCTGCTTTCGTTTCTACAAGTATAATAAAGCCATTCAAGGATAAGATTAAAAGCTCTCATCACAGACAATTGTGGGCAAGTGATTCAGTGCAATGTATTCAAATGCAATAGCATTTGTCGGGGCAGGCTTAGGTGGCTCAGGACTGGAATCTCCTCCTTGTAGTCTGTGATACTAATCTATCTTCTTTGTTCAAGGCTGTGATCTTAGCCAGACTTAGCATTAAGTCAGCCTAGCATTTGGTAAATAAAGCAGGAATTTCAGAAGTTTTTATACATATTAATGTCCTCTTTGTAACTGAGAGCTAGAAAAAAGGAAACCGCCTTCATAAGGCTGCAATGAGAGACTTACATGTGTTCACATTCTCAAAACTCCCTTACTTTCAAGTAGTCATGTGTGGGCCAAAAAAATACTCTGGTAAACTCACCAGTGAAATAAGTGATTGCATGGCTGAGGTCAAATGGCCAGCTTTTCACCTGCAGATGTTTTTCTAAGAAAGCATCTAATGTTCATTGATATTAAATTATTAGTTTTTGTATGCATTGAAAATATTTTTGCCTTGTTTGATTTGTCATTTAGATTAGTCATTGTTGTTTTGGAAGCAAACTTGGAATTAAGGAGAACAGACATGTATAGACACACACACAATACTTAGCCATTTTTTAATGAAACATCTTTTATAATAAATTTTCCTATTAGATATCTATGGAACCTTAATAAAATATAAATCTCATGGTTCTGGATATCAGGTACACTTGAAGGGTCCAATCTAATTTTAGCTTTTATTAGTAATACGCCCATCTGATATGGCAAATAATCACCATTCTATTGTTTTCTCTGACGGTGATATTCCTGTGTCCTCTGTAAAGATTGGAACTGTCCTCACACATTCCCATATGATAGATCATATAGATGCATTAGTTAAGTGCCCTTGCGGATCCATGGTAACACACGTGGGTTTATCAGACTAACAAGTTCTAAATTAAAAAGCCATTTTTGGTGGTGTTATTTCTAGCCCAAATAAAAAATCCCCCCCGGGAATATGTAAATTATACAAATGTTAATATTCAAATCATCACACATTTTCACTTATCCTATATTGATAGATATTTTAACATGGCTATGAGTCACTGCAAGATCATTGTGGATTTTCTTTTAGCCAATCTGCTTTCTAAATTATTAAATATACACATAAAATGGAGAAAGATGGCATCTGTCCTTGCTTTTGTATTGCATTTAGGGTCATGACAAAATAACAAGAAAATCAATCATCCAGTATCCTTCATACTGAGCTAACAGTGTAGTCTTGAGGCAATATAATGAAGTGAGGAAAGTTAGGCTTTGAAGTTATACGGCATTTTTTCCATTTAGAACTTTACACCGACATGCTCAAAACGTAAGGCATTTCTTATTTTGAACCTCAAAATGAGCCTTGATGTTAATACACCCCAGGTGGGTCACGTTTTAGCCTGCTGGCCTTAGTCGAGTTCCTCAGTCTCTGAGGTTGAAGTCTGATCATATTAGGAGGTGCGTGAAGAGAATACGCTCCAGATCAGAGAAATCAACCTCAGTTGCATGTTTCCCCTTAAATTCTGTTGAGCACATTTGTATCATTGTAAGATTTCATATACCATTTTCATGGCTCCATCCCAAAGCCGGTAACGAATAGTTAGGATCACCTAACTAGAAAACACAAGGCATTTAACTGCCAGAATGTGGGAGAATGGGCATGATGTCCATGTTATCGAGTGCAGATTGTATTTTTCAGTTTTGATGGAAAAGGGTGGACAGAAATACCATCGGCAGAGATTTAAAGTGACTGCCAAGGCTCAGTGACAACAAAATCTATGGTGGATAGTTTCTCAAAGTTCGTTGCAGTTGTCTCCACGGTCATTTCCAAGGGCTGCCACATCTCTATTTTAACCAAGTGATACTGGCCTGAATGGATATTCTGTCGGAGACCCTCCTGACTCTCTTTTCTTTTTCTTTCTCTGTAAAAATGAAATCTTTCTGTTTCTGAAGGGCCAGGAAACTGCCGCTCTCTATTACAGTTGTGGTAACTCTGATTCTTCTCTTGAAATCTATGAAATCATCCCTGATGCAAATATTAATGAAGCTTAGTCCTAAATATTATTTGTCTTAATAACCCCTTACATATTGTATAGCAGCCATAATTCACAATAAAGAGGCCTAGTTGAAACTTGATTTGATCTCTAGAAATAATTGAATTTGAAACAGGATGGAAGGTTTACCCCCCACTCACTATTCTAATGCTCTGTTGAAAGAACAATAAATTATCTTACATTTATATAGAACTTTAGAGTTTTCAAAAGAACATAAAACTCATTATTTGTTCACCAAAAAGCTCCTGTGTACACAATTGGTATAATCATAAGCCTTGATTTAAGACATTTTAACATCACTGATCCATGCATGGATATCTTTTCTTTTATTTCATTATATTTATATTCATCTATATTCACTGTCTATTAGATTAATAATCTAATAAATGGTGTATTATTCTTGACCCTTAAAATAAGTTTAATAGGTCAAAAGGACAAGATCATTATCATTAGTTCAACATACAGTTGAGTGCTTATTGTGTATGATGCACTATATTTCCTTTAGTAATTTGAAAGAGGGTGTGTTGGAGTTACCAGTGATTCCATTCCCCTCCCTTATGCCTTTGTATGAAAATGATGACAATTCTCAAAGTAGTCAGTTGCTACTGTTGCTAATGTAGTGGCTCTGTACACCACATTCCCCCCACAAGTCCCTTTGAGACCTCCACAACTCTTCCAACTTCAAAACAGGGAAGATGCTTGCCAAACACATCTTCATATGAAAGAAAATCTTGGTAACCTACGCACAAATAGAGCTTCTGTCCATGTACCTAAATATCTAGCTTCTCCTTTTTAGTAATGAAAGAAAACTTACAGATCATTTTTACGTCGTTGTCCACGTTAGCCTTTTAGGGTGAAAGACTGCCAATTACCATACTGCCATGAACCGCATCAATCTCATCAGTCAAATACTCGACTCAATTCTAAACTTTTCATAAAGTTTTATCAGCAATGAACTTTTACGAGAATGTGAAGTTTTTCTTCACTTCACCTGTTTACCAAAGGGAAAATACTGCAAATCTGATTGACTCTTAAGCAGAGACTTCTTTTTTTTTTTTCTTTTGAGAAAGAGAAGAAGAAAGAAAAAAAATGCATCATTACTTGAGTCCAGTCTGGCTGTTTAACTTGACTTAACTTGAATATATGGTCAGAAAAGTCTCTTAATCCTTCAATATCAGAAAATATATTTACCTTCTTAGTAATAGTCCAGCTACGCATAGAATTTTAGGTTGACAGATTTTAACCTTAGTGCTTTCATGAAACGTCTGTGCTATTGTTTTCTGGCATCTACTCTTGCTGATGACAAGTTAGCTGTCTTTCTGTTGTCTTTCCCTTTGTTTCTGGTAGCTAATAAGATGTTTTCATTAATCTTGATGTGTCTAGGTGTGGATTTATTCATATTGGTCCTACTGGACATTGGATGTGCACTTTTAATCAGTGGGCTCATATACTTTTCATTTCTGGAAAATTCTCTGACATTATTACTTTAAATATTACTTCTTTGTCATTTACTGTATTGATTTCTTATGAAAAGAACAATGTTGGAACTTTACAAGCTATGTTCCTTGTCTTCTAATTATTCCTTTATATCTATTTTGAATCTCTGTCTCCTCATTCTGTTTTTGGTATAAATCCCTCTGCTCACTAATTTACATACTGGCTCTGTGTTTTCTGAAGTTAATCTATTGAGATTTTTTAAAGATTTTTGGGGTAAAACCATTCTGAAAAATATTTATAAATTAAATAACGGTAACATAAATGAAAATAACAAGCACCTACCTTGGCAGCTCTCAGAATCAACCAATGTTTGTGATTTAGTTTACTCCTGGACACTTTCCTACTTCCCATGCCTGCTTTCAAACTTCTGAAAATATGCTGGGTACATTTCCAACAAACATAATTAGAGACATCACTCATACAGGTAAAGTCCTCTTCTATCACCACCTCTGACCCACTCATCCACCAAATACTATTAAACATATGGTTTGTATCCTTCCACGAATTAAATTTTTTTACATATACAGATACATAGCCATGTAAATTATTTAGTGTTATTTTATATTTTAATATCTAAAATATATATAATGCTATGCCAATCATATCATTTGCTTAATAATGTTTTTGAAATTTCCCCACATGTTGAAGCACATAAATACTTTTAGTGCTTTTAAATTTAAATTTTATTCTATGTCCTATATTTCGTATGTTTTGCTATACTTTATTTACTCTTGCTATCTTTTCTCTGTTTTTGGTGTCATTTTTTCTCTATCATAAACAGCAATGGAAATAAAAGTATCCTAGTGTGTGCCTCTTTATACATGTGTATGAGTATTTCTCAAGAAGAAATACCCAAGTTTGAAATTCTGGGTGATAGGTTTTAGATTTAATTGATATATATAACTATTTTATCAACTTTATAAGTGGTAACAGCATTTAAAAATTTACCAATCTGTTCAGTAGTAAATAGAACATATATGTTGTTTAATTGCTTTTTCCTGATTACTAATGAAGCTGAGAAAATCCTCCATGTTAACTGGCTTCTTTGATAATCTGCTTAAATATTCTCACTATTAAGTAAATATTCTCACTTATTTAGTAGGAAACATTTGAATCTTCAGAATAGTAATCCTCTATTATAGATGTTGTAAAAAATTTCTACAATAATAAAATTTATTTTATATATCCACTAGTTTTCTTCTTTCAGGTCTGTTTTGTTTCCATACTAATTATTCTTTTGGAATAACTGCTACTTCTTTGTCTCTTGGAAAACCATGAATGTAATTATTTTAGTAATTTTTCCCATTATGATCATTTTATCTGGAGTAATTTTATATCCCAAGTGCTTATTCATTGTATGTTTCCTTTTTAAAGTTTTAATTTGTTGTCATTTTTGATAAATTGAAGACACTATTATTTTTTTAAATATGATAGAGTACAGTATCTTTATCACTAAATGAAAAGCAGAATGAAGGAGAGTCAGAAGTAACGGAGAGAAAGCGATGAGACAAAGTCGGCAGAGTCGGTAAGAAGACGTGACTGACAATGCTACATTGCTGCTTGAAGATGCAGGGGCCGTGAGCCAAGAAATGCAGGTGGTTTCCAGATGCTGGAAAAGGCAAGGAAACACATTGCTCCCTGAAGCCTCCAAAAGAGATGCAGCCCTGCTCATGCCTTGCTTTAGCCCGCTGAAACCCAGACTAGGTTTCCGACCTATAGAACTGTGAGATGACGCATTTTTGTTGTTGTAAGCCACTAAGTTTGTGATAATGCAGTACAGCAACAATATTGACATTAATAGACTAGTTTATCCTGCGACAGCCTCCAAAAGACCAGAGCCTGCCAAAAGATGCTCTCTCTTCAATCAAGTCTCCATCCTACACACCAGTTTGCATACGCTCCATCCTACGCACCAGGAACTAACCTAGTTCCCGTTACATCCTTCCTGAACAGTGCTGTGTTAGTGCTATAGACCCGCAGGAAACAAACTCCAGGACAGCTCTTCCTACTTCGAGATCTTGGTCACAGTGAACTATGCCCTTAGATCTGCCCACCATACTATGTTCTCATGTAATTTCTGCTTTGTATTTGGTCTGGAGATGTTTACTTTGTTGGAATATGTCTTTAATCTATTTCTATATTTGATCCACCACTGCTGTTTAGAGCAGCAGTGATGGCATTTTATTGACCTTTTTGTGAAGGCAGTTTTGTAGAGTAATGCTCGAAGCCGCCCTACCATTCAGGCAGCAATCAGTGCGCACACTGATAATTTCAAGTCCTTTCCTCTTACTCAATCTACTGAGCTTTTGCAATCATCATGCTTATTTGCTACTTTCACTGCCCTCTGGGTCTTGAAATGCTCTTTCATTGTCATAAAATACTCTTAAAATAGCAAAGTGGAAATCAGTACTTACTGGTCAGCCAAGTCTCCTTTAAAGCTGCCATTTATAAGTTCTAGGACACTGATTTTCCCACTGTGCCCAAAAGATATGTCTTTTCCTCACATTTCTGATAAACTCAGATCGGTTTAAGATATACAAACTCTTGATAAGATTAAGACTAATTAAAAAAGAAACCCCAAAATCGAGGGACCACAGCATGAACTTTCTCTGTATTTAGTAAATGTAATTGTTCATAGCACTAAAGAAACTCATCTCCAAAGTGTAAGACAAGATCACACACACAAAATATAACATGATTTACAGTAACTGAAATACATGAGTGCGCAGTCTCAGCCTCTGCCTCCAACTCCCCTTACTACCCCTAGGACATGAGCATTAAACACAGGATTGCCCATTTGCACAGCTTTGAATACATCAACCATGTTAGCAGGGTAGGCATGTAAGTTGAGAATGACTCCTAGTAAGGTCACCAGATCAAAGCTGAAGCTTCTGTGAAAAGCTGATCCAAACAAACTAATAGACAAGAGCCTGGAACTGGATTTCTACCTTCTTCCTGCTCAGAGATCTCATAAAGATAATTCTACTTAAGAGGAACCCTTGAAAGTCCACATTCAATCATTAATCTCCATTTAAGTTATACTTGAAAAATAATGCTGTGTGATGTATATGCTAACTGCCATGACCAGCACTAGAAGTTTAAAATCTGAAAAAAAAAAAAAAAACATGAGTGTTTTAAACTGCTTTTGTTAAGAGCCACTGCCTAAAATCTGACTTGTGGATTACTAAGGAGACAGTATTTCTGGAAAACTAGGTACATCTCTGAGGAACCCACTGTTAACAGAAAATATGTTTAAAAAAACAATTTTGAATAATATGAAGGAGCCCAGAATTAACTGATTTAGAATTGAAAGAAGCGGAATGACCCAAATATAAAGGTCTATGTAAGTTCTTATTTAGAAAGCACATTTGTAATATATAAAGCTACACATGGGAATATTAAATAATTGTATAATAATTTATTACTTATCTGTATCTGTTGGGCTTCTTCATCTCTATATCTCTATTTTGGATTTATATAAATGGCCCTGTATTTCTATAAATGTTTATCATGATGTAATGTTTCTTAAGTTTTACAAAGACTCAAATAAGAGTTACTTTAAAAAATAAGGTCATTTACTTCTATATTATAATCTATGGCATCCTGACTAATGCATCATTTAATCTAGCATATGGTGCACTGTAATCAATGTGATGGTCAGGTTCTGTTATGCTCCATCTTTCCAATAGTATTGACTACTTCATTCATGCTACTCCCCATAATGAATGTCCTTCCATCTGCTTTCCTTATTGCCATTAACTACAAAAGTGAGGTTTATAGAGAGGCACAAACTTTGGGAGGTTCCCAAGAAAGAATCTTGGGAGAGAAAGAATATGTATAACAAGGAGGCACTTTAACCCTCTACTCCCCAAATTAGCAATACAAACAGGTACGAATACTCTCTAATAACATACAAACATCAATATCCATGCATGAGTAACAGCTTTATTTTCTTGAAACTCACCTTTTAGCCTTTTAGTATCAAAATTTGCATCCCATTGATGCTTTTATTAATAAATGCCTTTATTCTTTATAATATGTCACCAGCTTACTGTGATCATTTTATTTTTTCCCCTATTTTCAAGTTTAACACTTTCTACTTCATATGAGAGACTTGCTAAGCATCCCAAAATGCTCATCCATTTTGTGCCTCTCTTCCTTGCCAGAGAGCCTTCTTGTATATTCTCAGGAGCTGAATGCCCATGAATGATCTATGACTCTCTTCTCCCAAGCCTTCCCTCCTGGAAAAAGGTCTCACAGAGAACCTTTTCCCTTGGGGTTTAAGTTAATGTAACTACCTTTCCCGGAGATAGTGGTATTGTAAACCATGCCCTTAAAGAACTTGAAAGCCTTGTTGCTTTTGCAAACACTCTATTTATTGGTTGATATATGGTTGATTTTCTTTTAAAAGGGACAACTTTCTAAATGTCTCCAAAATCAGGCAGCCAGAAACTTCTTTGCCACGAACTTGGTTTATTTCAAGATGGCCCCACACACTCTAAGCATATTTCCTATGGAATTTCCTAAGGATTTTGACTATTTGCCACTTATGAAAAAATGGTTATGTAGTACTTAAAATAAAGGGCTGAAAAGATTATATATATATTTTTTTCCTTAGGAGGATTAGAAATGTCTTGGTAACCCCAGGGAAGTGGTATTTCACCCTATATCAAGAACACTATTAAGAAATACCTAAGATTTCTCCAGGCCAAATGAATTAGAAACAGGGGTTGGGCTTAGATATCTATCATTATTAATTAAAAGCTCCACAAGAAATTATGATGCACAGCATGAATTGAAAACCACTGCTCTAAGGAAGGCTGAGCATATTTTATTGTGAAAAAATATATATGCACATATATTGTTTAAAAAATTAAGCTGTTATCTCACTTTTAAACTTATTATACCTTTCAGCAATTAGTTCTCACGCCACACACTCATATCACAACACACATCAGCTTGGATATTAAACTATGCTTCTTAAGAGTTCATGAGATATAATTAACCTATGTTAATGTGGAACTCTTGTTTTCTTACCAACAGATACCATATAGAGAGAAAGGAAATCAGCCTTACTAGAGTTTTCTAACCCATTTTGATCAAATATTGACTGTTCACCCCAGTGGAGCGAAGTGGTGGCAGAGAGTAGACACATTATCTCCATGCTCCCCTGCCTAGACACAGTAGGGCTCCCGCAGCTGGGTCGGACAGTCTGCCCCACGCTAGCACTCATGACAGAGCTGGAAGGCCATGCCTTACGGAGTAGCACGGGAGAAGAGACGCTCCACGCATGTGGCTAAGGTGGAAGGTGAGCAAATTAAGGTAAGAAAATACAGAGAGTGGGCTTTGATGCTCCTTTCTAGAAAAGCAAAGCCCTCGATGGAAAGAAGGAAGGTATTGCATTTGTTTACCTTGTTTAGAAAGTGCACATTCCTATAGTTCTTAGATGGCCCTCTCCTTCTGCCCCTTTGCAACACCACTCTTTCCCTCTTCTCAAACACTCTTCCTAAATGAAAGCTGCGATGTGACATACAGGTGGGTCATCCAATTATTTAATTACTCTTTGCATAACTCTATCAAATACTGATTGTGTGTCAGGCTGGATACCAGGGCTTTGAGGGATACGGAAATAACTCATTATGGAGAGTATCTCAATGTTCTCACACCACCGAAAAGCTCTGAAAAAAGATATGCATACAGTAGGCTACAGTGTTATAAGGCTTATTTTGAAGTTTGAAAAGCATTTGTGGTTTCCCAGAAAATACAACTAGCAATCTCTTCAAGACTCTAGCCGAGTGTGGCAAGAATGGCTCTGGGGATGTGCAGAATGGAGGCAAAACCTGAAAAATGGTCTTGCTCATTTATTTCTAAATTTGAGCTGAAGGAAGGTAATTGTCTGCCTTCAAACAGGTTCATCAGTGGGACATTACAGGCCTTAAGTTCAGGGTGCTTCAAACTTGTAGTTTTTAAGTACATGACAATGGCTCCCTCACAGCCTTTTCCCTTCATTGACAGCTGTCTAAATAGCACCATAGGTCAAATCTATAGTGTGGTGCAAAATTTAGAATAATGTTACAATGTTGCCTGAAAGTACATTTAAAAATGCAGGCATATGGTTATAATGGCATTATTTCTAATCCAAATGCTTTATAACATGCCTCATTTAGGATTAGATTCATGCCTGGCATGAATTAATGGGAAAAGCTGTTTCTGAATTATCCAAGTGGAACAGGTGGTCTGGCAGGCTCAATTAATGAGGTTTCTTGGTCTCATTGCCAGAGGCTTGACCTCTGGGTGGACTTTCAAGGCCACCTGGATCCCCCAGAATCTGTTGTAAAGGGTTATTTCAATTGGTGTTTCAGAACTCATTAAAACCATTATTTGAGAGGAATGAGAAAACTGTGCAAAACAATGGACAGAGTTAGTGAACAGTTAAGCTGGGAATGTGTATGTGTGTTCGTGTGCATGGATATACACATGGTGTGCTCTCAGTGACCACAGATTTATAGTAAATGCAGAATCACAACTTACATGATTGATTTTGGAGGTAGCCTGTAACGAAAGCCCAAGGCATGTCATTATGCGCCAGCTGGGTTTTAGAGGGACAAGGCTAATTCTGTCTGAGGCTAAAAGGGTGGCCTTTAAGAGACTTACACAGGTCCTAGGGCACAACTTAAAACTGTGGAAAGAGTAGGTGAATGAACATGTATCCCCTGAGAGGAATATACTGCGATATTCTCTCTGGTGGGTGGTTAAAGGACTGGGTAACAGTCAGTCTGAAGAAATCTTTCTAATGAAGGCCTGCGAGGCTGATTAGTTTCCCTTGACTGAGAACTGATTCAGCCACTGTAGTAATTAGCCAAAGAGGTGTTAGAATTGACATCATATGTAGAATGTTGAGGGGCCATACCGTTGATCTCACTCACGAGATCAAATGATCCTTCATTTGTATGAGTATCGCATATGATTATTTTGAACCTTTTCAACCAAAAGTTTACAAGAGTAGGTGATGTATTTGTTTTTGGTATCAGAAAGGGTCACTTGAGTAACTGACACTGTCTTTTCTACTCTGAATTGTACGGCCAGAATAATACTCCAGGTTCTGTTGTTTGATGTTTTTTGTTAGTTTTACGGCATCTCACTCTATCAGTTAGTCGTTTAAGAGGCCACCCAAGAGCCCCAACATGTAAAAAGCTAGGAAATTCTCACTCCAATCTTTACAAGAAAAGCTGAATAAACTGAAAGTTAATGACTTTTCTTGGACCCATCAGAGACTTGAGGTCATAAAGCAAACTTTCATGAAAATCTGGAGATACAGGAAAATCCTGAAATCTGTTTACTTGAAAAAGAAGCCTCTGGAGCCATGTTGTTACTCTAGGTAGTTGGCTAGTTATTGATGGGAAAGGGGAGCTGGTGAGTTGGACATTGAGCTTAATAAACTGGGGGCATGAGCCTGTTTGATTAGCCAGGAGACTACAGCTTTACACTACAGGGGATTATAGTATTGCTCCACCAAGGAGATTAACACTCCTCCATTTCCCCCACCACTGGTACCAAATTGTTGAGGGTGTGCAGGGGGAAGAGCTTGACCAGAGAGGCCTGTCAGTCTAACCACGGGGTGGGCCTATCAAAAGCCCACAGAAGCTTTGTAAGTTGATTGGTTCTTTTGAAAAAACATGTGGTCCATTTCAAACCTAAACTAATATAATCCCAAGGGAACAAAGAATCTCTCTCTCTCTCTCTCTTTCTCTCTCTCTCGGGAACCCATGATTATCCTGTGTGCTCATGCATTCTCTCTGCATAGCCATGTAGCCTTAGTAGATGCTTGTCTGGCAGCCATGAGCAGTCCATCACCACAGCAGGTGGGAACAAGCTTAGCCACCTGGATGTGGACTGAGACCTCTTAACAGCCACTGTGGACTCCAAAGGACTGCCCTTTAATATGAAGCAGAAAATCTGGATGCTGGCTTTTGTGATGGCCTTGTTAAAGACACAGTTGGACTTTTTCCATCAGGGGAAAGAGATGGAGCATTGGAAACCAAGGGGCAGACCTCTAAACGAAAAAACCATCTTGTCACACCACAATTTCCTACGCATGGGTCCTCGGAATGTTTTCCTTATGAAGAGCCTGATTTCCACCGACAAGAACATCACTTAAATGGTACACTCACATGGAGATTTTGATGAATTTCTGAGGGTTGAATGTGGAATAGCGGGAGACTAAGAAGTTCCTGGGGCCTCCACAATTTACTGGGTTTTACCTCTAGGAATCCCAGCCCACTTGCTGTCAGAGAAGAGACAAGAATGAACCCTTGTGGTTGTGGTAGGGGGAAAGAAGAGTAAAAACCCTGACATCAGCCCAGAGTGTTCTCCATAACAAAAGCCAGCTCTCCAGGGAAGAAAGCTTCACTGGGGAGTTACCCCACCTGAAATAAGGGTATTTCTCTAACTCTAGCCTGTCTTCTTTTTCCCCCTCCCCAGCCTTCCTGTCTCACTTAAGGGGGGAGATTAAAAAGCTAAGACACCCTCGTGAATGTCACAGTCCAGGGACACAGGCCTACTAAGAAACATATTTACATTAAGATTATAGAATGGTTTCTCCCTCCACACTTTACCACCAAACCAACAGAGCCCCAGTGTGAAAGAGTGGATTACGGCTGAAAGAACTGGAAGACGCAGGCTAATCTGAGGAGTTCCTAGGGGAGAGCAAAGAAAACAGGAGACAAAAGCAAGGCCACTAGAGGAAACAGAAACCTCTGGTAACTACTCGTACAGCTATAGCAAACATCAAACACCGTCAAACTCTTGGCCTATTAACAAAAATCCACACAATAAAAGACTATTTACCTTAATTCTCATGAACCAGTACAAAATACCCGGCTTTCAGCACAACTCACAAGGCGTGCCAAAAAGACAAGGTAAAGCACAGTCTGAGGAGAAAAAGCAAGTGTCAGAACCAAACTCAAATGTGACACAGATGTTGAAAGTACCAGACAGGGAATTTAGAATGACACTGATTAATATGGTAAGGGCTCTAATGGAAAAAGTAGACATCATTCAAGAATAGATGAGTAATATCAGTAGAGAGCTGGAAACTCTAAGGACAAATCCAAAGGAAATACTGGAAATCAAAAACATTGTAACAGAAATGAAACATGCCTTCAATGGGTTCGTTAGTGGACTTAACACACAGGCAAGGAAAGTTTATGAACTCTTCCCAAACTGAAATGCAAAGGGAAAGTAAAATGAAAAAAAAAAAAGAGAATAAATATGGTACACTATTTAAAGTGTAAAAGAGTTTGCTAAATGATTCAATTATACAATCAGTATAGATATAGAACCTTTCCTAAAAGGATTATTACAATATGAGTGAATAGACAATCATTACAGCAAATCAATGAATCCTCACCAACATGATTCTATTGAATACGCTGAGTAAAACTGTTGCACAACGATGTGAGAGGGCTTCATGCCACAGAACTGTATGTTTAGAACTTGTTAAAATGGTACATTTTGTGTTATTTAAATTTAAACACAATAAAAAATTGACCTAGTTTTTCAGAATGAGTGAAACTTTGGGATGCTCAGGTGTCCCATTCTGTGGAATCACTAGCAGAACATGCAGAGCCACACACAAGTAAACAGATGTATGTCTCTAAAAAAATGGACTTAAAACAAATTTGAAAGTGCAAAAACAAAATAAGGCCAGTAAAATGAATATTTCCAGGGATTAGCATACATTTAGAGCAGTTGTTTAAAATTGTTTTCATAGATAAATTTATGAAATTAAATGTATTGAGTTTCTATTATGTGGTCATCACTTTCCTAAGCGATCATCATGTGATATTCCGAAGAAAACACTTTTTCATTGCATTCTATATTTCTGGAGAAGTATTTTTAAAAAACAATTTAGTTTTCATTGTTCACATCCAGTCCATCAGCATTCGATAAAATATATCTCAAACCCACCCACTTCTCTTTTGCTCCTTTTCTCACATCCAAATCTATGTGATCGTTATCCGTGTCTGGACCACCGACAGGGACCGCACTCACTATTGACCTACTTCCATCAATGCTACACTGCTGGAGAGAGAACTTCTAATTGGTATTTTATAGTTAAGAGAAAACAAAGTCTAGAGAAGGAGAAAGTTATCGTTTTTTTTTTTTAAAGAATGCTTTGTGCTGGTAGGTAAACAAAATGAAACATTTGCTTTTCATTTTTAATAAGGCAGACATCCAGAATACATATACTTTACTTGGATTGAACAGAATTGTAAAATTACATTAGTGATGCTTTTTCACTATGCTAAAATACAGTATACTAAAAGAAGTTGTCAAGTCATAACTTGGTATGTTGACAAGAATTTTGTACATGAAATTTGTTATTAGAGAGAGAAGTTTTAAGCACTGAGAGACATATCCTTAAAAAGGTTGCAAAATGATAGCCTGGAATGCGTGCCATTAAAGTGAGAGAACTATCTAGAGGCACTAGACTTGCCGGAAGGAGTGAGTGTACCACATATGATTCTGGATATAGGATCTTCACATGGCGGGCTTGAAAGCTCTAAAGACTTTTGATTGGCTGAAAAATGCATTTGCAATGTTTGCTTTATACAATCAACATGGCAAATATTAGAAGCTAAAAACAATAAAAAATTTGAAACACCATTTATACTTAAGAAAGTCAACATTTCATTCAAATATATTTAAAATCCCCTAAAAAAATTCTTTATCCCCAGAAGGACATATGCATAACAAAAACACAAGTTTTCCATTATTGTGGAAAATAATGTATTCTGCTTTTTTATTGTTAGACCTTTTCTAATAAAAAGGATATTCCCATTTCTCAATACAATATATACAGAGAAACACCTGCAGATAAATAACTTACTGGTTTCACTTTCCTGCCAAGCAATCCAATAGACAGTGTTCAGTGCTACAACAATCTGTTCATTTTCAAGATGCTCATCTATGATGTGACTGACTGAAAATAAGAACTTTGCAATAACATTTGGAAACTCCATGAACAATGAAGGCAACCAACCAACCACTTTATTTCATTCAATGTCCATACGCTTGATTTCTCACTGGACTTCAATTGCCACTTTATCTGCATGGGAATAACCTTTTCTATTCCCAGGGAAATATTGTAAATCATCACAAAAGTTCAATTATACAATCTATCCCAATGAAGTTTATTTGATTTGCTTTAAAATAACAAGAGGGGATTTATTTCAGAGCCAGAGAATTATTCTTGAGATCTTTAATGGAGAAACTACAATCATTAAAATGAATACAAGATATTCAGTGGGTGTTCAGTGAGGAAAAATTTCATGCTGATGTATTTCACATAAGAAGTTCTCATTTTCTTTTTCTATTTTTAAATAATTTATATTAGTTATAGAAATATTCACATGTTAGCATAGCATATTGAGACAGTCATATGCATAAACCAAATGTGAACATATGGGTAAATTGAATAGATGCGTTTCTAATCTAGTCCTTGAAGTTATTCAGACACCCAAAACTTATACCCAAACTGGTTCTTAAGGGCAAATGTAAGCCGAGGCAACTTTCGTATGATCCCCAGATGAAAACAGAAAGACAGTAAGGAAAACCTGTCCAATGAGATCAAAGCTAAAACGGGACTATCACAATCAGTTTCACGCACAGTAGTGTCCCTTGTCAGCATAAAACCGGAGGCATTGTATGACAAGTGAAACACGTGAAACGCTTAAACTGTTCTTCGTTTGCATACGCCAGGAGCAAGTTAGTGTGAGAGGACAGTTGTTTCCCTTCAGATCTCATAGAGCTGCAACACTAGTGAACTGATGGTGTTCCTTCACTTAAAATGGGACAGGCCTATCCCTTGTATAGCCAAAGACTGTGTGTGGAGAGTAAAGGTAGAAAAGAAGACCTCATTAGAAAATAAGGAAGGCAATGAACATGAGTATGATTTATGATAATATTCCGTTTTCACCTTTAAACTTTGCAGCATTTATTTAAAAATCTTATTTAGTAGAATGTCACACGTAATAAATGTGCAGATGGAATTTATCTAGATTAGCTTGTGTTTAAGGACAACTTGTCTGCCACGCCTTCTTTCTAGAGTTAAAAAAACGAATTCTCTACCCAAAATATTGACCACAATACAAAACAATGACCATTAAGGTTTTACATTATGCTTGCTTTGTCGTATATTCAGACTCTTATTTAATGAACTGATTTACTTAATGCTCTTTAGTGAAATGCATCTTCTTTTTAAGACAGCAATATAATAGCGGGCTTAACAAAGAAAAGATAATGGAGAATCGGTTTGGATTCACCAGTTAGATAACATGAAAAAGCAGTTATCTAGATTATTCAAGATTCTCTTGAATCTATGGTAAAACCATAGATTCATAGATTCAAGAGAAATGTTAAATAGAAAATCCTTTATGGTACTATGAACCATTAAATTCTTTTTTACTTTATGCAAAAAAAACCCCTGGTTTTAAAATATTACTTTGAAATTCAGACTAGAATAAGAAAGAAGATATGCTGACTTCACACAGTCATTTTCCAAAGTGGATTCCATAGAACATTTATTTCACAACATTATTACCATATGTTAGATAAAAAAGTCTCATACAGTCTTATACATACAACATGGGGCAAAAGTAGATTCACAGTTGTAAGTATGTGAAACACACAGTTTATTCTATTCTTATTTATTATTGTATTATTTTCCATACAAACAATTCTAAACCTACTTTTGCCTCACCTGTATTTAATTTTTTAGGAAACTCCATACCCTTCTGCATAGACACTGAACCATTTTACACTCCTAACAACAGTATACATAAGGTTCCAATTTCTCCCTATCCTTACCAACACTTATCTTTTGTTTTTCTGATAATAACTATTCTAACAGATGTGCAGTGATATCTTATTGTGATTTTGGTTTGCATTTCTTTAATCATTAGTTCCATTTTTATATACCTGTCAGCTACTTGTATGTCTTCTTTAGGGAAATGTCTATTCAGGTCCTTTCCCCCTTTTTAAAATCAGGTTATTCATTTATGTTTTTGCTATTGAGTTGTATGAGTTCCTAATATATTTTGGATATTAAATCCTCATCAGATACATGTTTTGCAAATAGCTTTTTCACTCTGTTGATCGTTATCTTTGTTGTGCAAAAGCTTTTTACTTTGATGTAGTCCCACCTTCTTAGTTTTGCTTTTGTTGTCTGTGCTTTTTGTCTCACATCCAAGAAATTGATGCCAGAACCAATGTCATGAGGGGTTTTCACTATGTTTTCTACTAGAAGTTTTATAATTTCAGGTCTTACATGTAGGTCAACATTTTTTATAATTTTTTTGTTTTGTTTTGTTTTTATTTATCTTTGGAGGGGAAGGGAAGGAGAGAGGGAAAGAAATATCAATGTATGGTTGCCTCTCGTGCGTCCCCTGCTGGGAACTGGCCTGCAACCCAGGCATGTGCCCTGACTGGGAATCAAACCGCGATCCTTTGGTTCGCAGGCCTGCGCTCAATCCACTGAGCTACACCAGCCAGGGCAGGTCAACGTTTTTGAGTTAATGTTTGCATGTGTAGTAAGATAAAAGTTCAATTTTACCCCTTTGCATGTGGATATCCAATTTACCAATGATTTGTTGAAAAAGTTATCCTTTTCCCATTGTGGCACTCCTGTCAAAGATCAGTTGATCAAATGTACATGTATTTATCTGCGGGCCCCATTCTGTTCCATTGGTCAATTTATCTCTTGTTATGCCAGCACCATACTATATTAATTACTGTAGCTTTGTAATATATTTTAAAATCAAGAAGTGTGATGCGTCTACCTTTGTTCTTCTTTCTGAAGATTGCTATGGCTATTTAGAAAATTTTGTGGTTTCACATGAATTTTAGTTTTGGGTATGTATCCATAAGAATTTATTTTATTTTTTAAAGAGTTTATTTATTTTTTTTAGAGAGGGAAAGGGAGGGAGAAAGAGGAAGAGAAACATCAATGTGTGGTTGCTTCTTACAAGCCCCCAACCAGGGACCTGGCCTGCAGCCCAGGCATGTGCCCTGACTGGGAATCGAACTGGCAACCCTTTAGTTCACAGGCTGATGCTCAATCCACTGAGCCACACAGCCAGGGAAGTATCCATAAGAATTTAGATCAAGATCTTAGAGAGATAACTGCATCCCTATGTTCATTGCAGTGTTACTCATATGCTCAAGACATGAAAACAACCTAAATGTCCAATGCCGAGGTAATGAATGAGGAAAAAAATATATACACACACAGGAACATTATTCTGCCTTAAAAAAGAAAAGGAAATCTTAAATGTGAGACTAATGGATGAACCTGGATGGCATAATGTAAGTGGAATAAGCCAGTCATAGGAAGACAAACGCTGCATCACTCCACTTATATGATGCACCTAAAATACTCACACTTCAAGAAACAGACTGTGGGTGCCAGGGACTGCGGGAGAGGA